>JAGFPH010002625.1:86059-109042 GCA_018207615.1 Philaenus spumarius | reverse complement strand
GGGGGGGGGGGGGGGGGGGGGGGGGGGGGGGGGGGGGGGGGGGGGACAGGTACCTGGAAAAACTTGGCCTGACATTTCTTTTAGGAAGTCCCATCCTGAGGGCCCCTGTGTTTCTCAGCGTGGTCGTGCTGTGCGGGGAGCTATAAAAGGAGGGGACATCGTCCAGAGAGGAAGAGGATCTGGCAGTAAGGCTTTGTTGGAAAGCCAGCTCCCAAGGACCTTAGGGTCTGATGGGAGGAGGGATCATCAATGACCCACAACCTGCGGATGTTGCAGATAAATCTCAAGCATGCCAAGGCCTCATCTGCTGTGCTGGGAAGGAGATTTGTCTGTGAATCCTTAGACATGGCTCTTATCCAGGAGCCATGGTATAGTGGAGGCCTCATTAGGGGACTCTCAACTCCTATGGTAAGTTGATTTATGACCACCTCAAAAATGGGGCTGGTCTCGGAAGATTCTTGTCGATTCTGCTCCCTCGTAACTGAATCGGCTCAACACCTGCTGTGCGAGTGCGAGGCTCTCGCACGGAGAAGATTTACGGCTCTTGGAAATGCTTTTATTAGCCCGGAAGAGGTCCGTGGTGTGGATCCCGGGACCCTTATTGGTTTCGTAAAAGACCTGAAAGGGATCTGGGATGATCACTAGAAAGGGAAATATACCACAATAGATCTATACGGGTCGCAGTAGTGAGGAGACTTAGTTCTCCTCTATCCAAAAAAAAAAAAAAAAAAAAAAAAACAACACAACCGGAAGCACATTTTTTGACCGGAAGTAACGGTTTTTTGAGATTTTTCGTGCTAGAATGAAACTTTTTGGGGTTTTATCTAAAAATATTAATGTAGGATATTATTCTGCACATTTTGTTTGTGTAGCTCGCTTGGTTTCCCCCAAATCTATCAAAACATAAAATGCCATAAAAGTAGGGCCTACCCGGTTCAATTCCATGTTGGGGATTTTATCGTGTAGGTATCTTTCTGATCTCAGGCTAAAGGCCGAGTTTGTACGCTGCGAGCGAAGCGAAGGCACTAGTTTTTCCGCTGCCATTAGTCAAAGCTTAGGTGCAAACAAATTCTAAATATATTTTGTACACGTTGGCAGCTTTTCAGCGCCTTCATGAGAAGACCAATTTCCCATATAGTTTGTTGAAACCTTAAACTCATATAAACTTAATTTTTGAAATTTGCTCAACTCACATCAGCGGTTCAGCTGCATGATCGAATTATTTAATTTTTTTTTCAAATAAAAAGTAAGTAATTTTATTATATAATTTACCAATAGGCTACATGTATATTAATTAAAAACTATAGGAGCAAATGGGAAGTACAGCAGTAGCGTACTTGTTGCATGCCAGTCTGCCCACTGTTATTTATTAGTTTTCAGTGAGTAAAATTTAATCCATAGTGGTTTCTGCAAAAACATTTCTCCTCTTAAAAAAATTATAGAAAGTTTTAAGAGTGTGGTCAGTTGGCTATGGTATGGTCATTATTATATTGATTAATAAAAGATGTAAATTGACATGTCAAACAAGGGTAGTGTGGCCAGAATTTTAAAGTATGATCCAGGGACATTTGTTTTGCTTATCGTTTACAAATAATTTATTTGTAAAGAGATACGGTATAAGTAATTCTCATGTATTTTTAATAATATTTGTCAGAAGACTGTGAATTACATTTAAATCATTCAAATTTTTTCTTAATGTCTTACTAACTCCTTCACATAACATACTAAAGTTTGTTTTACCAGCAAGAATAGTTTCAACAGACTCTAAGTTCATTCTAGATTTCTGATAAGTGCAGATTAAATTCACTGAAAAAATATCCCCTCAACGTTTGTAGAATGTGCACACATGCTCAACCGATAATTTCACTAAATTTTTGTGTGAAATTATATTAGTTTTTCGTGTACTGTAGGTTGAAAGCAGTTCACACCTACAGGGAGTCCCATGAAACTAGTTTGTTTTGTCATTAAGAAAATGTATTAAATATTTTATTTCAGCATATAGTTTATCATCAATTATAAACAATAGGACATGTGCAACGTTTGCAGCTGAAGTGTATAGCATAAAGTAACGAGTTATAAAATTTCGCTATTTGGTAGTCGAATATACCAAATTACAATATTTATTTTTGTTATCTACGTTTGCTATTTTAAAATCATTTTTCTCCATAACTAGTAATTCAACTAATTATTTGTAATAGGCTAAATACGATCTCAGCGTATGTCCGCTAAAAAAATCAGTGCCATAATACAATTTGTGCCAACTTTATAAACTAACATTGTTGAAATATTATTAAAAATACATTGACAGACAATTTCCGTAAAAGAATACGACGTCCGAATATTATTAGCGCTAATTTTATAAAACAGCTCCATTAAAATGCAATTTAATAAACAACAGCGTATGTCCGCGAAAAAACCTACTTCCAAGAACAATAATTTGTTCTTGTTTCTATGAAATACCTGCGTTAAAACGTAATACAAATTACAATGGCTAAGGTCCGCGAAAATGTTATTTAGATGACACTTGTAAAATTCAGAAATAATTGAAATTAAACGTCACTATTTCCGGTAATGAAAAACAAGTAAAACAAAGGCACTTCGTCGGGACTCCCACAAAAAAAAAAACATTAATCTCGGGTAACGTAAATCCTGAAAATATCCAAAATGTTTTACCTGACCGAAAACAAATAGAATTATTATACCGTTCTATACCGTTACCGTTCTATAAAATTTGTAACGTTTTGTCACGGTAGACACCCTAATTCTATAGACACGATGACAAATTTAATGAATCCATAAGTGGTTGACCTTGAGCCTACTTTACCCCTCTGTGTACAAATAACTAGGCCTAAGCATGAATACAAATAAAACAAGAAGCGTTTACTTAACAAACGAAACAATTGCCTAAACATTTTACTAGGAAAAATGTCTACATACATCAATCTAAGAAAGTTTTACATTTTTCTCACAGATATTTATTGTTAAATGCTGAATTGGGTTTAATTGCGGAGAATGTGATTGCAAATACTGGAGATTATATTCAAAATACAGAGAACTGGCAAGCCCGACAATAATATAAACTTAGTATCTCTCGGTATCGAGTTTTGGCTATCGATTCTCGATACCGATACCAAAGATAAAGTATCGGTGGTATCGAGAATCGACCCATCCCTAGTTTATGACCTGCAAAAAACATTTATTCTATACGATATCTTTTGTGCAGCCCTCATTTTGGTTCTGAGACAATGTCGCACCGTCGCTTGATGTTCTGCTTTGGGGCTCAAATGTAACAATTACTTTGTTTTACCAATATTCCTTAAACATGACTGTACTTATTTTTGTTTGGTTTACAGGTAAAAAGACTAAATCTGAATCTGAACAGTCATCTGCTCCATCAGAAAGTTCTTCACACGAACCTAAACAAAAAGGCCCCACACCAATTGAACCTAGTGAACTACCTCCTTTACCAACTGCTGCTGGAGGTAATGCTTGGGGTAGAGGCGGCCCTACACCAATTCAACCTAGTGAACTACCTCCTTTACCAACTGCTGCTGGAGGTAATGCTTGGGGTAGAGGCAGAGGTGTTGTACAGCCTCAACGCCCTGGAGAAGAAGGTCCTGTACAGTTGCAACCAGGCGGAAGAGGTCTTAATGTAGCTGGTAGTCATGGGGATTTTGAAGGTATGCCTTCAGATGCTCCTCCCAGGGGCCGAGGTGCTAAAAGGGGTGGTAAATCAGGGGGAGGAGGAGATTTTGTTTCACCGCCGCAAAGGCCTTCTGGGCTGGAACAACCAGCTCAACAAGGCCCACCCGGATTCCAGCCTCAAATGCCAGGCACTCAACCGAAACCAAGAATGCCAGCTGTGGGTGTACCTCAGCAAGGTTTACCAACTCAACGAGGACCTCCAGGAATGCCACCTCCAAGAATGTCAGGTCCTCCATCTCAACCAAGAATGCCAGCTTTTGTTCAGACTCAGCAAGGTCTTCCTAGTTTGCCAACTCCTCAACAGGGTCCTCCTCCTCAACAGGGACCACCGTCTATTACGCCTCAACAAAAAATGCCAAGACCACCAGATTCATCACAATTGGCTCGAACTGTATCGCCTCAAGATGAACCGGGTCCTGCACGGAAACAAACACCACCTGGTAAGAGCTCTATATTAATACTGTTTTCACGGGCACATGCATCCATGGGAATAAAGCAAAATTATTCATTGAAAAAAAGAAAAGAAAAAAAAAACAGTTTAAAACTTAAATCAACTCTTTGTATTTCAATTATGGTATCATATTTTCAGACCATTTATTATTTTTGCCATCAATTCAAAATTTAAAATGTCAGTAATCTTACTTCACAATATTCACTGAAAAAATAAAGTCATTTTCATTGTAGCCTAATCAGTTGTTAACAAATTAAAAATAATGTATACAAAAAGTAAAATCATAATAGTAAAAAAATATTTTCCATGTGTTTATGAGTACACTAAAACATCGTTTATCCAAACTTTGATAATCCGAAAATTCAATTTATCCGGACAAAATTTTGAATTTGTTAACATTAACTATTTTGTTATACAGTAATTGAGCTCGTCACCACAACTCTCCTTGATTTACCGTCATAATTGTAACGTCTTGTTTTGTAAGAAATACAACACAGTGCAATAAATGTAGAATAATAACAATAGCTAACATTGTAATAATGGTAAAAAAACACCAAAATCGGTTTATCTGAAATTCCGTTTAACCAGAAAGGGTCTTGTCCCATCAATTTCGGAAAACGAGGTTTCAGTGTAGTTGATTTTAAATTTTATGTAATTAAATTGAGTACATTGGGTCTGTTGAATAAAAAATAAGCAAAAGCTTTTAGCATTTAGTCTTAGCTTTAGCTTTCAGTATTAAGTCAAAGCTTTTAGTCTTATCACTTGGTTAAAGTGAGGTGAATAACCTTTAGCTAAGGCTAGTTATCAAAAACTGGAAAATTTTAGCCAAAGCTTAAAATCTATCAACCTGTTCCCTTACCTAAACCCAGATAATAATAATATAAACTCTAGCTATTATTATCTCTGCCTATTATAAACCTAACCTGTCAGAGCTTCAACATATTAAGCAAAATATGATGAAATCTAATGAACAATCAGGAATTACATCGTCAGAAATTCTTTAACAAACAAAAAAGGAAGGCAGAGAAACAAAAGATTTAACCATAAATCAACTTTAACGGAATTTGATTTTGGATCACTTAAAAGTGACAAAGCTGCAAATTGAGCAATCAGAAAATTAACAATAATTATTGCATTTCTACGCCAAAAAATGAGTTACGCAGTTCCAATTAATTGTAGAAATGAACTCGGACGAATTTTCACTTCTGCATAGTAAATAAATAACATAAAGTAACTTTAAATTTAAATAAAACAAATTTAGGCCTATGTGTGTTAATTCTTCTCAATTTGGATATTTATTGTAATAGTTTTTAGTATGAACTCACATAAGTTATTCTATAACCTATTGTTTTTTTTTTTTGCTCGAATTGGCATAAATGCATCCATTTAAATGTCAAGGTAACAACTTTAAGTCACCAGGAGGGCATACTGAAATATATTCAAGCTTGCACTACAAATACTTTTAGCTTTAGCTACATTTTATTCACTTTATTTTAAGCTTTCGCTAGAAAAATTAGTCAAAGCTTAAAATTATTAGACAAAGCTTAAAATTATTAGACAAAGCTTAAAATTATTAGACAAAGCTTTTAGTACTAGCTATTGCTTATTTTTATTCACACTATTTTAAGCAATGACTTCAAATTTTAAGTTACAGCTTTTGCTTATTTTTTATTCAACAGACTCATTTAGTCTATAGTCTAACACACATGTACTAAAAAAAATTAGTACACATACTAAAAGTACTTCAATTGCAATAATTTTAATATAATTGTAAAGCAAGGTCCCTGGTCTTTGATGTTCAAGTGTAAAATATAAATTGTTCATATTATTTAAATTGATAAAGTAGTAGTACACCATTGACTAAAGATAGTTACAGTTCTAAAATATTTATCTATATATATAAAATTCAATGTATGTCTGTTTAAGTACGTTTGTCTGCATGTTTGTCCTTTATGCGTTACCAAACCGTCCATCCGATTGCTTTGAAATTTTGCATAGTAACACAGGTTAACCCTGGGAAGGTTTTAGGCCATTTACCAAAGTCCTAGGACACTAGGGCTACGCCCCAGTGGCCCTCAAAGTTTCATTGTTAATCTTATGGAAGGTCAATCTTAAGGAAGAAGAAGAAATATTTCTTTTGATTTTATCAGAAACAGCTGTTCGTATGAAAAGCTTAAAACAGCTGATTTTGATCAACAGCTGATTTTGATCAACAACTGATTTGGATCAAAAACTGAATATAATTTTAGGTTAGGTAAATCAAGCAATGAGCAGAATCCCATTATAATTTACATCGGCCCTCAGGGATACGAATTACAGGCTTTCAAAGTTTCAAATTAAGCAATAGCGAAACATTGCCGGGTCAGCTAGTTACTAATATTTTTTTATTTCATAGTATATTACTATGCCCATTTTTCTAAACAATTATGTATAACAACTTTGCTTTTGGAAGTGTATGATTCTTCTTCTTCTTCTTTTTTTTAAATGTACAAAACCTATCAATTTTGTTTTATTTTCTCAAGAATATTTTCAATCTATTTACATTTTTCTTTAAAATGAAAAAAATATCTATCTTAAGATTTATTGTAAATGCGACTTATATTTGGCACACAGAATTCTGTGTGATTATTGACATAATGGGTCTGTTGAATAAAAAATAAGCAAAAGCTTTTTTAGCATTTAGTCTTAGCTTTAGCTTTCACTATTGAGTCAAAGCATTTAGTCTTAGCACTTGGTTAAAGTGAGGTGAATAACCTTTAGCTAAGGCTAGTTATCAAAAGCTGGAAAATTTTAGCCAAAGCTTAAAATCTGTTGTATGTTGTTTGAAACAATTTAAAACAGTTGTTGCAGTTTGAGGATTGATGTTATTAGAACTCATTAAATAGGCTAGTACAAAATTTATAGCTCTGCCGATGAAGAAAATATCACATCAAACGAAAGTTTAAACAAAAAAGAAATGTTTTCTTTTAATTTATTGGTTTTACTTGCATTTTTATTAGGCCTATTTAGTATTAAATAACTAAAGATTTCAAATTAATTTGCATTTTTGTACAAAATCACAAGTTTTATTTGATGATGTAGGCCTACCATTACCTGTTCGGTTACCTAAACCCAGATAATAATAATAAAAACTCTTGCTATTATTATCTCTGCCTATTATAAACCTAACCTGTCAGAGCTTCAACATATTAAGCAAACTATGATGAACTCTAATGAACAATCAGGAATTACATCGTCAGAAATTTGTCAGAAATTCCTTAACAAACAAAAAGGAATGCATGTTAAAGGAGGAAGGCAGAGAAACAAAAGATTTAACCATGAATCAACTTCAACGGAATTTGATTTTGGATCAGTTAAAACTGACAAAGCTGCAAATTGAGCAATTAATAAATTAATTGAGTAAATTGCAGCAGAAAATTAACAATAATTGCATTTCTGCACCAAAAAATGAGTTATGCAGTTCCAGTTGTAGAAATGAACTTGGACGAATTTTCACTTCTGAATAATAAATAAATAACATACAGTAACTTTAAATTAAAATAAAACAAATTTAGGCCTATCTGTGTTAATTCTTCTCAATTTGGATATTTATTCTAATAGTTTTTAGTATGAACTCACATTAGTTAATCTACATCCTATTGTTTTTTTGCTCGAATTGGCATAAATGCATCCATTTAAATGTCAAGGTAACAACTTTAAGTCACCAGGAGGGCATACTAAAATATATTCAAGCTTGCACTAAATATTTTTAGCTTTAGCTACATTTTATTCACTTTCAAATTTAACATTGTAGTCAACGGATTAGTAAATTTATAAATAAATAAATTACCTTTTTTTCGGTATGTCAACTACCGGTAATCCTTTCGTTGATTTACAGATTACTGCAGTTTCGGGCTTCGTGAGTCCATCTTCAGATCATATAAAGTATTTTAGTTTTTATTAAAGTCGTTCCATATGGAGCTTGTCAATAAAACATACACAGTACATACGTAACAACACATAACACAACATAACACTTTTACACACATTTACGTTCACACTATCACAAAATTAAAATATTTTGCATCGGTCGGTACGTACTCCATATAGAACGACTTTAATAAAAACTAAAATACTTTATATGATCTGAAGATGGACTCACGAATCCCGAAACTGCAGTAATCTGTAAATGAACAAAAGAAGTTGACGTACCGAAAAAAAGGTAATTTATTTATTTATTTTTATTCACTTTATTTTAAGCTTTAGCTAGGAAAATTAGTCAAAGCTTAAAATTATTAGACAAAGCTTTTAGTACTAGCTATTGCTTATTTTTTATTCAGCAGACCCAATAACTTAACTACTATTATAAAAAAAATATTCCTTTTACACAGGTGAATTCTTTGCATATTCCTCTATAAACATTAGTATAATTGCACCTCCCTCTAAAAAATGATGTATAAAAACTAAGTCTTTGGATAAAGTATGAAGACATACTTACAAAACAGCCAAAATACTGGAAATTATTATAGGTTTTAGAATCTCTGCTAATAGGCTTACTAATTAAGGTACTGTCATCAGTATTATTACAACCGAGTGGTTAAAATATTTATTGAAGCTAAAACAGGGGTTTATAATAACGTAAAAGATGACGCATTAGCTGAGGCCGTAAAAACCAAGTTCAACTGTAGTTGCAGTTAACAGTGTAGCACCGAGGAAGTATATTTGTATTTTAGTAAAACATATATTGTAGTACTATTAAAATACTAGTTTTATTTAAGGGTGAGAATGTTACTTTCATATTATATAGATTCGGCCACCAATGACAAAAACTTATTAATGATAACATTTAACCAAGTTTTGTTACATTTTAAACATATTTATAGTTCAATATTTATATTTCAGACTTTCCGTAAAAACTGGTATCTTAACAAAGCGATTGTAAGGCTTTTCCATCAAAGCTATTCTGCTTATTTTAATTCAGCACTTGCAAATTACAATTTACTTTATACATTCTATGTATGAATACACTAAAAATAAAAGTAAAAATAAATCAACAATATGTAACACTCTTTGATGTCAAAATATATGAAAAATAATTAATGGTAACCGGTATATGAAATATATGATACAACTATGCATGTTGCACATCTATATATTATCAAAATCATACCGTGTTTGGTGTCATTTTCTTCGAATTGCACAAAGTTTACAAATATACTGATGTCAGTAACTAAATTATACGGGGTGTACAAAAAGTCATGCACTGGTTTAATATTTTCCGAACGATTACAGATAAAGCAACAAGATTTGGTACATCATCACTACACCTAAAAATCAACTTTTTGAAGGAACTGTCAGTTTTCTGTCATATCATGGGGATGTCCCGCAAGAAATCAGAAGGAAATCTTAAACAGGAACTAGATCAATATGTAAATCGTTTTAAAGGGCTTGCCTAGCAGAGTTTAATGCCACAAACCTCACTCAATAAGGGTGCATATGTTCAAAGGTTTTTTACCTTTCAGAGTAAATGCTCGAATTGTTCACCTCCGGTTATTTGACAGTTGGAAAGACGTACATAATCACTATTAATAGAATTTTGCAGGGCAACTTGAGGAATTTTGAAGTATACTTTCTCTCAGTTCATTAAATTTTGAGTTGTTTTATACTTTGTTTTGCAGTTGTTGTCCTTAAGGTAACAAAATAGTCTAATGGAGACAGATCTGGTGAACGCGCCATTCTACAGTCCGCCGCCTTCCGATCCATTTTTGCCGAAAAACAGTGTTTAAATAGGCTCTTACGTCTCTGCCGTAGTGTGGCAGCGCTCCGTCAGATATTCTAAAAATTTTCTCCAAACATGTTTCAAAGTGCTGGTGTAATTTTATTTTCCAGCAAACGCTGGGATGATATTGCATTTAAATTTCCTTCAATAAAGAAAGGACCTACCAACTGGACCTATCACACCAAGCCAGACATTTCCTTTTTGTGGATATTGCGTGTGTGTCTCACGTATCCAGTGAGGATTTTCGCTACTCTAGTAACGGCAATTGTGCCTGTTTACGCTTCCATAAATGAATGCTCGTCTGAAAACACAATATTGTTTATCAATTTCTGTCCGATCTATTTTGTCTATCATAGATCATGAGTTGAGTTGAGTTCATGCACCAAATTAACTTTATAAGGCTTAAAAGTTAATACCCCTTCAGAATACCCTTAACCCTCCCCCCCCTTTCAGAATATTTTTAACATACATAACAGAGATGTCATGAGTTTTGTGCTGCTGAGCGTAGGGACTCGTGCAAATTACTCTCGGTAAATGTCTGCAAGACATCTAAAGATTTTTCTTCATTTGTCGCAGTAGCTGGCCTTCTTGACCGACGACGATCGGAAACACTTCCTGTTTCCATAAAGCGTTGAACAGTTTTCCCTACAGTTGTTCTAGAAATTGGTTGCCTCTCGGGAAAGTAGTCATTAAATAAATGGGACGCTTCCTCGTGTGATCGTTTCCCCAACCTACCATCATAAGAAATGTTATACGTTCATGCTCGTCAAGCGACATAGTTGAAGAGTTGCAAGCAATATGACAAACTCTTTTGTACTAACGCACACTGACAGAAAAGTTGGACAGCACTACTAAAACAAGAAAAATAGAACACTATGAATAGGCGTGCTAATAGGAAAGTCCAAACGACGATCCAAAGATAAGATCTTTCTATTGTTATCAATAAATTAGGATCAAATTTGAAACCCTTGATGGTAAACTAACTTCATAATTCACTTTTGCATTGACAGACATATTGCAGTATTTACATTATATAATGCAGTATTAGTTTTGCTTTGATTGGGTTGTGGCTACTAATAAAATTTCTGTCTTTAACCAAGTAAAACCTTTGAACATCTCCCATTTTGTAGTGGATCAACCTTTTTGAGTGAGGTTTGCAGCATTAAACTCTGCTAGACAAGCCCTTTCAAATGATGTAGGTACATATTGACCTATTTAAGATTTCTTTCTGACTCTTTGCGGGACGTCCCCATGATATGACAGAAAACTGATAGTTCCTTCAAAAGGTAGATTTTTAGGTGTAGTGATGATGTACCAAATCTTATTGTTTTATCTGTAATCGTTCAGAAAATATTAAACCAGTGCAGGACTTTTTGTACACCCGTATATTTTAAGAAGTAGCAATTACACACTGAGGGCCCCTGTGTATGAGTCATCTACCTGCTGGGCGGGGACGCTGGCAACTGCATTTAAGTGCGTGTATGTGTAAGGGTCTCGTAATCCCTTAGATACCACGTGGGAACAAAAATGGACTATAATTTTCTTGCGGATCAAGGATGAATCCAAGTACAACCAAAATAGTTTTTGTTTTAGAATTAGATTTTTCCTAAATATTGGAACAAGTTCTTTAAAGTTGCAATAGAGTACAATTGAACATTTTGTACTAGTTCCGCTTTGTACCCTAAATTGTAGCTATGAAACCTTTTTTTATATTTGAATGTTTTTTGTATTAACTTGTTGATCAAGATCAAATGTCTTTTTTCCTTCAGATTCAATAGAACCTGAATGGTCAGCGATGGAAATGGAAGATGGTAAAAATTATCTTAAAACTATTTATAGTGTGCTTTAAACAATGCATTTTAAAATTTAACCTTGTCTTGTGTATTTGTTTCTATTGATTAACTTAAATATGTGTGTTGTGTATTTGATGTGATAAAAACACTAACAAGTTTTTAGCAGAGTGAGTGACACAAATGGTTTAATAGAAGACAGTAAATAGTTAATTATAAGTATCAATACGTACCTTTTTATTCTAAAAGTGTTACTTCCTATTCCTGATTTGGTGATCTTTCTTGGATTACTAGTTTCGATCTCTTAATCGGATCATTTTAAAATCCTTTTTGTTATACCCTCAGTTCATCTGAACGTCGTTAAGAACACACACATACAACACAAAAGACATAGCACAAACACGAAACATTTAAAACACTTTATTTTTTTTTTGTAAAATGAAGAGTACTAGACATATCCTGTATCGATTAACAGGTGAACGGTTATTTCATTTTACAAAAAAATTTCTACAAATGAAGTGTCATTTTATACATTTTACTGTGCAGATTAACAGAGAAATATAAAAACCTAAAAAACACTGTATTTTAAAAATAACACATTTTAAAATTACGCAATCTTATTTAAATGAGAGAACTTTTTTGTAAGAACTATCCCATAGTTTGGGAGAACCGGTTGAGTGGGTTAATGACAAATGCATCAATTTGAAGCCCAAACATTCAGATACTTTGCAAAAATTTATCATTACCTCATTTTCTGTTTGTTAAAAAATACAAAATTATAAAGTCCAACAAATTTCCCATGTTATTTATATTGGACAATTTTTGTCTAGAAGGACGCCCTTAGTTTGAGATAACCTGTCACCGTAAGCTCGTAACATATATATCAATTTAAAGCTTATACCTTCCCATACTCCGCAAAGTTGTTAAATGTGTCATTTTATTACTTTAAATGTGTTCAAATTCTTATATAAATAACTTTACGATACAGTTAAGCTTCTATAAAACATTAGTTGAGCTATAAATGCTCAAAAGTCTTACTGTTGCGAAGCAAGGGTACACAGCTAGTAGAAATATAAAACAATTTTTGTCCTCTGCAAAATATAACATTTACCTAGTGATGTAAAGAGTCCATAAGTTACAATGACATCACGCTTCAAACAGCTGCAGAATTTGAAAATTTACATGGAAATAATTTTTGCATTGAAAGAATTTGCTCAGAAAATTGTTTTACGTTGCTGACCTATCGATCATACGTTCAATAATTAAATCCACTCCAATTTTTTTATTTACTCCCTAAATGGAAATAAATAAACAAATGAAATTTGAGCTAAAATGTTAATATAGTTTTCTTTAAAAAAATATAAAATAAACATGCTACAACTTAAACAAATATTGTACTAAATTATACAATTATTTTGGGATTCCATTGCCATTAATATCGTCCTTAATATAATGGCTCTTATAGAAAGTTCAATATCATTAAGTTTGTTTATTTCTACATTTTTAATTTGAAACTAGAAATAACTGCAAAGAGCCTCTTCCCGCTGCCCCTGAAAACGGTCTTGTAATAAATCTGAAAAATTAATGTATGTAAGTTGAAGAACTGTTTTACATAATAATAAATTGTTAAAAAAAGTCTATATACCAAATCAGTTCTTCATTTATTATTATTGTAATTGACTAAATGTTAGAGGCCTAATAAGTTTTTTTTTAAATGCTTATGTGCTCTTTATTTTTTTTTTTTTTAGTTGATGTAAGATAAACCTAATAACAGATGGTTATTTTGTTCAATGTTAGCCCATTCACCGGTCTGGAAAATCCAGTCAGGCCTATTCTCTGAAATATAATTGTTTTATTTAGGCCTAGATCAATAACTTTCTGTGAAATGTTTTTAAAAACGGTATAAATTTAAAAAAAAAACCTTTGTGTGTTTATTCATGACACTTTCAATTAATTGTACTTATGGGTAGGGCTATTCAATCTTCAACTCTAACCTCAAAAATGTTTGCAGCTACATTTCCTCTCTTTTAATACCTTTGTTTTGTTGTTCAATAATATCCATATCAATTCACTTTGCAATACTTCAATACCACTAACTTAAAATCCACTGTCACCAACAATTTTACCAACTTAACTATTTTGTAAATACAGTTAAATCCCGATATTTTGTATCCTGATATATCATAGGAACGTGCTGATTTTTTGGAAAAATCTTGTTAATCCGTATAAAACCAATGCATTTTAGTCCCCTCGGTATAAACAAATTTTTTACGCTCCAAGGTCGACAAGACGTCTTATATAATTTGTATTTTACTGTTGAACGAGAGTCGTGTCTTGTTTGTTTACATCGGATGTTGTGACACATGTTAAACATTGCTCGATTCAGTCTTTACCAATTCCCCTAAAAACACCTCTCTATTCAAATAAAAAAAGAAATCATAGCAGCAATAAAAAATAGTGAAGAGCAAATTGATGTGTAGCGTCATTAAGTCCTGCCATTGACATTACATCGATTCTTAAAAATGAAGAAGCTATCAACAAGCAAAAGGAACCGTTTAAAAAAAGGTTAGTTACTGAAATTAGAGATAGCTTTTCATTAAATAGATTACAATTTCCAATTTGCCAATCTGAGGGCAAATTATAAGAGAAAAACAAAGAGTTTCACTTTATAATAACGAATCTGAAGTGATGATTATCGAGCCAGCGATGGGTGGTTTGATCGATTTAAGAAATTTCAACACTTGGTGGGGAGAGTGCAAGTGTTTTGACCGAACTTTGAAAGAAAAATTGAAAGACAAGGTCAGGACTACAAGGCCACAAATGTATTTAATTCGGATTATTTTTTAAATGCATCCCGCGGATTATTCCATGTGCTTTAAAGTAGAGAAATGTCATGGCGGTAAGAGTAGCAAAGAGCGGATGATCATTTTGTTGGCCACTAACATGGATGAAGTTAAAACCTTTAATGGTCGGCAAATCTGCAAAACCTTACGAAGATTTTGGCACCACCAGAAGTTTTCTACGATGTCTGTGAGTGCATATATCGTGTTAACAGACAGACAGACACACAATAAATTATCGCATGATTTCAATACTTTTGTATTTTAATGCGAGCTGAAGTAAAACTTCAAAACGTCAAATAATAACACCGGCGATTTTACCGTTTCATCTTTGTACGTTATATTCGGCGCCAGATTCGTTTAGATTGTAATGTGGCCAGTGGGTAAAACCCTACTGACCGATTTTATACTGTCGGTAAGGAAAGACAATGTTAACACAAACATGTAACACGTACGAAATAATAACCAAAGTTAAATAGGCCTTGATTTAATCACGTTGAAAGAAAACTAAATCTCGAGTAAACAAAATATTAAAAAAATGCTGACTCTGGTTTCAGTTGACGTTAATAGAGGGAATAAGATTCAATATTTGAATAGTTGTATACTATTTAGGGGACGAACTATCATGCAGAAAATAACATACCGATAAAAATGACTTACGTTCATAAAAGTAGAATAATTAATATTTGATTCGCTTGTGGGCAGTGGCGGGGTAATTTTGTTGGTCATGGTGGCAAAAACACGAAAGACAACAAAACCTATTATCTACGAATACATAGGCAATGATAAATCATTGCTACTTTTCGGCACTTTTGGTAACGAGAACGTAATTATTACCGGCTTTCAGATCACGATGTTATTCTTTGTTACTTTTCAATATAATTTTTGTATTACTTTTTCATTTAGACATAATGTATGTACAGCTTCCTGGATTGAATATTATGAATAATATTAATAGGTAGTTTACCCTGTGTATCCGTCAGTCAATCCAAAGTTGGTTAAATAGGTGCATCCACCTATTTAACCAACTTTGGATTGACTGACGGATACACAAGGTAAACTACCTATTAATATTACTTTTTCACTCAATAATTTTTTCATTCTGTAACTTTTCGGCAGATTAATAACTACTGTGTTCTTAAAAAAAACATGGCTATTTCGTACTCGCACTAAATGACAAAACTAATAGATTCTGTTGTCCTTAATTACCGCGGTAACAGGCAACAGCAGAACGGCGATAATTGCGTTATTTTCCTTGTAACGTAACACAATTCAGCCAGCTGTGATTTCAACCGCTTCTTCACCTTTATCCTTTACTGCTTCGCGCCTCGTCTTCATACCTTGCAGTATTTATTTTTAGCTCTTCAATAGACGATGAAATATGGGCAGGATGGGAACGTTTGTTAAGGAAAATAAGTAAATAGCGTACACTGTTTCTTAAGTAGTTGGTGCCATTTTCATTGCCTTTTTTTTGGTATTTATACTATCAGAGGTAAAAAGCTCAGCTCGAATTTTTTGGAGCTTTTTTTATTTTCAAGCCGAGTCGAATACTAAAAAACTAAAACTTCGAGTACTCTCACAGGCCTAGGGTTTATACATTAATGTATTGCACGGTTCACAAAACTGTGGGTGGAAATTGTTCCTGGAAGTCGGTGAATGGGTTAAGACTCAGAATGCTGGGACACCTCACTCATAAAGCACCATTTGTAATACTTAGTACTACAAAATTTAATAAAGTCACAGTTACTCTGACTTATACATCTTAGGCATTTTTACAATTAATTGATTCTCCGAATGAACTATTGTTGTGTCTACTAATTTTATTTGTATTGTAACAGGTGAAGTAGCTAAAATAACTACAGCAATAGCACAGACCAGAATATCTCCTCCGTCAGGCACCAGTAATGCGTCGCTCTTACAAATACCTCACAGAAAGAAAATCGGTCCGATAGTTGGGACTAAAGGACGAAGAATCTTGATTGAAGTCAATCATTTACAACTTACGCTGAAAAAGACCAATGCAATCGCTATTCATTATGATGTTGCATTTACTCCTGATTTACCGAAGAAGTTGCTGAGGTAATAACAAACACAATGACAGTAAGATTAAACATTAAATATGTAGCACTTGGGTGATGCAGCGAGTAAAACGCATATTATTAGTTACAAATCATCTACACACACATTACAACATTTCTTACTCTTTCACCTTCGCAGAGGACAGACAGAGCAATAAAAATGGAAAATATAAAATCTCATAGAACTACTTAGATACAAGTCTATTTAATAAATACTTGTTACTTTATTTTGTGTTGTGATATTTATATTTTAAGATTTAAAGCTTTATGTTTTTTCTTATTATTTAACTTTTTAATGAAATGAATGAAATGAAAAATGCTTTATTTCACAACAAAAAATAGACTAACACAATATTATGTAAATTTGCATTGCAAAAGCATAGCTTGATTAGGCTGTCTGCTTGGTTGGGTAATAATTTCAAACACAAAAACTTTAAATCAAAGAAACTCAACACATTACGCATTTACTGATCTTAAAAGTAACAAATAACTTTAGAAAACATGTATTAAAAAACAAATTTGGACTACCAATATACACATATTTATTAAATTACAAAACGGAAAAATATCTTAAAAATGTATACCATTAACGATAAAAATTAGAAATTAAATTCTTGAATTAAAGCCCATCTGTATTGGCATTCTCTGTTGAGAGAATTTTGCAATCCGCGCTCAATCGCGCCCATTCAAATACTTCAAAACCGCTTCCTTACTTAGCTCATGCTTTTTCAACCACCTAAATCTGAATTCCTTTAAAATTGGACATTTTCCGATAAAATGATCCGTGTCCTCGAACTGATTTAAATTACAAAGAGAGCAATTATAATTTTGTTCCTTGACCCAAGGCTTATAATTTAAGTGAAGCAAATCTCCCCTACACTCGAAAACCCATCCAACTAATTTTGAATTAAATTCATCTCTAAAATAAGTTTTATTGCCAAGGTCAAAGTCTACCTCTCTGTATAAGGCATGGTAATGACTTGCCCCAGCGGCTTGTATATATTTCTGCCTAATTTTTTAAGATTTGAAATAAGTTTTATTTATATTGTTAATAATTTTAAGTCTTAACTGATATTAATTTGTGTTAATTTTGTTTACATTTGTTTCTAATATTTTAGGATCAATGTATGCTCGCTCATATTGATCAGAAAATGAAACAATTTTATTAAAATTAATAAATATTAAATGAACAACAAAAAGAAAATTTTCTAAATTAAAAAAGTAAATGCAATACATTTGAACATTTTATTTTTATTTATTACAATAAAGATTGACCTTATTGTAGGGATATTTTAGGATCAAATTATTCTCATATTTTTGAGACAATAAAACAATCGAATCAGTTAGTATAAAAGGGGGAGAACCAATACACCAACATAACACTTGGTTTTCACTTAACCTAATTTGTATAGATTGTATGAGCGAGAGGTAAATTGAATTAATAACGAGGTGTACAAAATGCTACCATATTCCCTATCTCGTCTCTTCTGATCTCGCTGTTACATTCCTTACTTTGTAACGTGCTGTGCTTACACAAGCCGTTTACAAACAAATTTATTAATAGAAAAATAAAAAAAAAATAAAATAATTAATTTTGACAAGTTTTTTCTAAGTTGATTTTAATGAAAAAATATAACCTTAGCTGCGTAACAATTATTTATTATATCCTACCTTCAATCCATGTACTTTACTTATTTAATTATTAATTCAAAATATTACAACACATTATTCCCTTAATTATAACAAAAACAATCAAACATAACCCCAAAATTGAAGTTAGGTTATGTTGTAGTCAGATCTGTGTCTATCACAGTTGACTATTAAATCTCTGTTACGCATTAATTTATCACATCTGTGCGTACAGTTCGTTGGCTACAAAATGGACTCGTCTGGAGGCTTGGCATCTATCTCTCTGCACATAGAAACCTTTGCCGCCAAACATATCACCTTCACCAACGACCGACGCCATTTTATATTACTTATGAAATACACTGAAGTTAATTTTCTAATTGTAAGGTTCGATTTACCATAAAGTACTTCTGGGAAGGAAAAAACTCAAATTAAGAAAGCATAGTAGTTGGCATTAATATTGTAATGCGTCATCTTAGTTTGTTAAAACATACAAATAAATAAATGAACTATATTGGCAAATCATTACCACGCTTACCAAACTCAGACACTCAAACATACATACTAATTATTAATCATTTTATTCTAAACCTATAACGACTTATTTTATTAAAATATTCAAATGCAGACTTAGTTAAACTTAAATTATTACTTACGAATCTTTATTTTATAGTGCACTTTTGAAATGAATTTAAAAAAGAGAAAAAACTTACAACACTTTTGAAATTAATTTAAAACAAAAAACCCCCATTACTTTTTAGTTCGTAGCACTCTAGCCTCGTCGTATTTGATTCACTTAAACATTCGTTGAAAGATTCTCATGTGAAAATGTTCAAGTCACACCACGCCATTACTCAAAACTTTCAAGTTAATTCTTTTGTACTACATCACGCACAAATTTATACTGTTTTATAAAAAAGTGCACGGCACTGTCTATACTTTCGTTAAAACATTATTTAACGGTAATTATACCTCAACTACCGCTAAATGCCACATTGTGAATACATTTCACGAGACTACCTGGAAACAGGTCCACACTCTATCAAATCTGCTGCACAATTGAGATGGAGGCTTCTTCTTTGTTAGCGTTCTTTTCCTCTATGTGACGTCATATCACGTGATGAAAGCCAGGGGACCGCAAATATGTCTCCCTACATCGACTTATGATTAGTACCAACATCTCAGACCAAATTTCTGTCTCTGTTTGTCACAACACCATAGATGAATCGCACATACTACCAACATAATATATCAAGTTTAATTCCTTCAATGTCTGTAATAGTCTTTTAATATTTATTACTCATGGGCTAGAAATTCAGTGAATCACTTCTTCAACCTTCCTCAACACTGTTCAATATTTTGTATTTTGAAACATCGTGAATTACCATTGAATAGTTTAAACAAGATTGAATTCAAATTTGAAATAAGACTTTAAGTAAGATTTATTGTTTTATGTTATTTATTAGAAATGTCTGCATTTCCCTTTGAATTTCTATGTTTATTATTTTTTATGAAATTACTAAGTTTTTTAAAATAGGCTAAATGTCCAAAATTTACATTGTGACCCCCTTTACGTTATACCCTTATTTAAATGATTAAAATCCCTGAAACTCACATATATTACAACTTCTCTGAAGAGCTTTTCTTTGATAATCCTATGCCTATTTCATTTTCGCTTTAAGGGTCAGCTCTAGTAAAACAGAAAGCAACCTGCGACTCCAGCGTAGCGGCGGTAGGTTATGCGGACATTGCTCATCCTAAATCCATTTCAAACCCGCAATTGTTGAAATAGCGTTTTTTTTTAAAATACCAAACTCTGATGACAAAATTCTTCATCCAAACGGCTTGGTAATTTTTCGCTATAAATAATAGTTACAACGTAAAACAATATTTAAAATCACCCTATAGCGGCGGTAGGTTACATGGACATTGCTCAGCCTAAATCCATTTAAAACCCGCAATTGTTCAAATAGCGTTTTCAAAAAAATACCAAACTCTTGAGGACGAAATTCTTCATGCGAATGGCTTGGTAGTTTTTCAAGATAATTAATAGTGACAACATAAAGAAATATTAAAAATCAATGTTTTAAATTGTTAATAAATATTAAACAAAATGTTTTTCTTAGTTTTGGAAAAGCCATTAAAATGACATATCGTTCATAATTATCCGATCTAAAATAAAGGAAAAATTTGGATTTTAATTCAACATTGGTCTTATGGAGTGTCAGCCAACATGGCCGACAGCTAGAGCCCCGACCCTTATAAATGTGTGATAAATTAAAATAATTTATGCAGCCTGAAATGGAATTTAAGATTTGCTGTGTCCATACAAAAACACTTATAAATCGGGAAATAATTATCAGATTGACATAAAATTAAGTTTGAAGGTTTAGGATGACCATACAAATTCAGTTATGCAAATAACTAAATTTGTGCAAAATTGTTGGTTATAAGGTTTTCCATCTTAAGTGATGTTATTCTTCTTAATAATAACTTCAAAATAATTCTTTAAAATACGTAAATTAATTGTTTTTCATTAGAATGTTGAAACGTTATCCTTTTTTTGTTCAAAAGCTGGGCCTATGTTTTAGGGACTATTTTGGTATCTCAGTTTGTTTTCAAACTTTTTAGAATCTATTTTTCTACTCTCCAAATAAATTTTAATAACATTTATAAATATTAAATAAACGATAAAAAGAATAATATTGTAAGAAGAAATATTGGGAAAAGTTCATAAATTTAAAAAGTGAACGCAATACGCTTTACAATTATATTTTTATTTTTTATAATCAAGATTAATCTATGACAAAAGTGTGCTATGATGAAAAATAAGATCAAAAAAACTATAAGTGTATGTTGTTTATTATATTTAGATTTGTTTCTTTCTAGGCATGCAATGGAACAATTTAGAAGGCGTCATTTTCCAAAGAATTTTCCTGCTTTTGATGGTCGCAAAAATTTATATTCTTGTGGACGCTTGCCAATTAAAGGAGATGAGGTATGAATTCTAAATTAACTAATTTACCCCATCACTGCCAAAAATTTCTTTTTAATCTTGGTTTTCTTGCTATAATCTAAAATTGATGGAGAATTGAAGTCGATGTAATAAGTTTTTTTAAAACAGTTTTAACCTTCTGACATGGATTTGAACCCAGAACCTTTGATGTTTCACACCGGATATTGGTCGATGTTATCTCACTTGTAAGGTTTACTTAATTTTTTGTTAACTAACAGACTGATTAACTCGTATGAAATCGACATTTAGATCGACCAATATCTGGTGGGACAAGGATAACTTAGTTGGCAGAGCAGTTGCAGTTCTAGGTTCAAATCTGGATCTCGGTCCATGTTTTTTCACTTGTAATTTTGGTAAATTAACCCTTGCTGAGATAGTATGTAGCAGAAAAATCATAACAATTAAAAAAAAGAAAAAAACTGTCAGCATTGAGCATAGTTTGACTGCTGTGTAACATATCTGATTTTTGAATAATAAATGATATATGTATTTTAGAAGAGATATGTAAAATATATCTAAAATTTGAACTTGTAAAAAAGTTAAATATTTACTTATATAAAAAAATAAAAAGACAACCTTAGATATTGAAACATAAATGTATACATGTATGTAAGTTAATGAGACTATAATAAATATAATATATTAATTAAAAGCACAAGTTAAAAAAAGTTTAAAAGAGTGAACATAAAGAACTATAAGCGTACCAAATGTTGAATGTGTACACGTGACTTTTACACGTGTTCCAAGCTTAAGAACTTTCCAGAGAAAGGAAGGGGAGAAGTCATTGGACCAGGGATTTCTGCACTGAGCAGGCATAACGTCTTGCCCAATGTTGGGTCCGCCATTTTTCGTGTGAAGTAGTTTGGCCTATAGACGGTGAATAACTTAGTGGTTTTTTGAATTTCAACGTGTGTTGTAATAAAGTAGTATTACAGATTATTGTTAATTTTCTCGTATAGGTGTTATGTCTTACGGTAAGTTAGAGGTTGGTTTGGAGGTCTATAAGTGTGGGGAAGTCATTTTAATTTTTTTGCCTATAATATTATTTATAGGCCAATAAGTTGCTTCTGAAATCTTATAGGTAGCGCTAGATTTCGCATTCGGATTATTGATTCCAAGTTTGAAAGAAACACCTGATGACATTATTTGCATTGAAGGCATTTGTTATTTACCAAATTGGAAATATTATCATGAAATGCTATAAGCTGTATGGGTTAATTTATTTACGACACGCACCGATGAAATAGACATTGTGCTTCCTCATTTTATAAGTTGTGTCAAAATAGTTTACTTGGTAATACCTCTGAAATGGACATTACACTTCCTAATTTTGTAAGTTGTGTTAATAATGTGCTTCGTGATACCTCTAAAATGTACATGTTCTTTCTCGTTTTTTTGTAAATGTCTAAATTTGCTAACTTGCTTGCTATCTATGGTAATGAATGTAGATGCAGTAAAGAAGCGTGCAGTAAAGAAGGTAAAGGAGCCTAACCTAAAATTATGTTGCTATATTTGACTATGTTTATGTTATTTTTTAAATTTCTATTTTGAATAGGACAAGATAAAAATAATGATCAAATTACGGATTATATCAATAAAATCAACAATTTATATTATGACAGTTTTTTCTCTTCTGTCGGCAGTCCCACGACTGCTTTTTTTTAGATTTCAATTTTAAATGGGACAAGATACAAATAATGATCAAATTTCGGATTA
>JAGFPH010002625.1:54395-74920 GCA_018207615.1 Philaenus spumarius | reverse complement strand
TGTCGGCAGTCAAACGACTGCTTTCTTTTAATTTCAATTTTAAATGGGACAAGATAAAAATAATGATCAAATTTCGGATTACAAATATATAACCAATGGTTTATATTATGACAGTTTTCACTTCTGTCGGCAGTCAAACAACTGCTTTCTTTTAATTTCAATTTTAAATGGGACAAGATAAAAATAATGATCAAATTTCAGATTATATCAATATAACCTGTACCGGTTTCCGCTTTGATGTTAATCGGGAAAGCCGGATCAGCGTATATTTGCATCGACTTCGTATGTATATGGAAGGCGGGTCTGAAACTGTCGATGCAAAATGGACGTTAGCCACAACCCAGAGCAATTAATCTATTATCAACCCTGATTTTACCCGATTGCCTTAAGCCGTAGTCACCAAATCCGATTCCGCCAGCTTTTAACGAGCGCTAAATTAATTAAATATACATATCTAAATATTACACCTTAACTGAATCTAACACTAGTCACCATATTCACACGATAGGCTTGCAACCGAACTCAACTTATTACCCCTAAATACTATTTACGAGTGCGCGATTTGTTATAATTATACGTTACGCGAATACCGATTAATAAATATATAATTGCTTTGCTTAAGGCATAATATTAAACGTTACAGTGAGCCTAGAAGTTTGTAGCCGACGGACGCTGTGGACCTGCTGCTGGCGTATGGTTGTTGCGTCGGCACTCCTAACTAGACTGGTTTTGTAGGTCAATGTCAACTACAAGGTTGATTCATACGCGCATGCGCGCACTAGTATAGCTCCAGGCAAGGACTTAGGATAAGTCGTTGCAGTCTCCCCCCCTTGCGAGAAAAAAAAAAAAAAAGAAAAAAAATAATTTATTAATTTTAGGTGAGGTATTGGGGGTTAGAGGATGGTAGGTTATGGCAGATTTCATAGACAATTGAATTATCTGCAAAAATAAGAAAATAGACGCCCTAATCGCGACCAGACTATAATTTGTGGATGTAATATTGAATCTACTGGTTTTTAAACTAGGGAGGCATAACGAATGCTGTATTCTCCCTGGCACTTGCTTTTTTAATGATTTACGGTACGTTGATAATTTGATTATGACAAGGTATGGATTTATATATTATGGTTAAGGTTTAGGTGTTTGGTAAATAGTTTAGGTTTATTCTATTACTTTTCGTGGTGATGATAAATTTTGATATGGCACATGCCTTTGATTTATATATCCCTTTTTTATGTTGTTGTTTTTTTTTTTTTTTTTTTTTTTTTTTTTTTTTTTTTTTTTTTTTTTTGTTCGGGATGTACAATTAAAAAATTATTACGCTAAAGAGTGATGGAATAGTTTGAGGTTATAGGGTGAATTTGGTGGTTCTTACATATAATACTATAAACTATTTTTGGTTGGTACTTAACTTAAATTTTTAATCTATGGTTTTTTAGGTGGGAGTATTATTGAGGATTAAGTGGCATGGTTGAAGAACGGATTGAAATGTTTTGAGATGTTATTATATTTTGGTGTAGGAAAAATTTGAAAGGAGTGATATTATTGAGGAGAAATTGGTTGTAGTTGAATTTATGAAGGGATTAATGTAGAATTAGGATTTAGTAATGTAAAGGATAATTTAGGATGGGTGTAAATTCGTTTGCTGACTATTGCGTAGGACGAAAAGTTGTAGATATATATGCTCATTAACCAGCAAGAAAGAATGATGATATTGCAGTTGTTATCGTCGTTAAATACTTTTTATGGTTTTTTTTTTTTTTTTTTTTTTTTTTTTTTTTTGGTAGATTTTGTCTCTATTAGTTGTTGATCTTCCGCTGGGATTCTTTACTTTGAGTCATATATGTGGCAGTTCTTGATGATCGATTGCTGTTGGTGTTGTTCTTTACGAATTTTTGGTTTAGGTGAGGTATTATGATATTTTGGCAATTTAGTTTTAGGTTTTTTTGTTAGGTGAGGATATTTTTTGAGTGAAGGTTAGGTAATGGTGTAAATTAGGTATTTAGGTATAGGTGTATAGGTATAGGTTTATAGGTATAGGTATAGGTAATCTATTTGACTTATGAACTAAAATTTTCTCTTAAAACTATTGAATTTACTAAAGTTATCTTAAAATTAAATTACCAAAATTGTTCATCACCAATAACGCGACATGATTAAGATAAATTGAAGTTATTTATTGTTGGGTTTTGTGGGTAAAGGATGGTTGTAAGGTTATTGGGTTTTCGCGTTATATAATAAAAGCAAGTGCTGTGATTAGTGCAGAAGAAAAATATAAAATTGGGTGTATGCGCTGAAGTTAATAGATTTATAAAAAAGGTGACCAAAAATTTTATAAACATAAAGACACAAACAAGAAAAAACACAAAAACCAATGTATGGTTTAATTACTATTTAGGGCACAGTTTCGGCTGGTAGGCTGAAACTGGCGAAACGACAACCATCGATAAACACAAAAATGTTTATCATGAGACACAACAAAAATATCACAATATATATGTAATGGATAGAATATAGGAATTTGTTTTTTAAAAAAATACAAGTCGAGGCACGAATTTAAGTATATAACCTTTTGCCTGCGCAAGATTGATTGAAAGAAATTGTTGTTTCCCGTTCTACATGTCGTTTTTGTAACTTACGTCGTGTTAATTTTGCTTACGTGGAGCTCGACGCGTCGTCCTGGATTGGATTATCTCGCGTCGATTGGTTCGCACGGTACATTGTAAAGCACGACGTAATCAAGGGGTGGGTTCGATTTATTTCAATATTGACTTAAGTACTATATCGAATTCTTAAATACTAATTCCGTATATATATATATATGTATAAAACTAACTTATAAACTAAGACAGACCAGAGTGGTAGATAGATAGTAAAGAGATAGTAGAAAGTATAACAAAATGTTGTATGTTCTGATGTGGATGGATAGATGATTTGGGATAAAAAAAAATTTGATGTAAATATTGTTGTTGACTCTAAGTTAAGGAAGGTTTTGAGAGGATGCAAATATAAAGATTCTCTGGTAGTTGGCCTAACTACTTTTTCCAAAAGTCGTCATCATTTCCAAATATCTCCGGTGTAAAGCTCATAGCAATTATTTGAGAATAAAAAAAATTTTTAATGCAATGAAGTTAATGTTATATCCAATGAACAAAATTAAAAATAATAGTCTAAAAAAAGGAGCTGGTTACACACGGCGACACATATAAAAACGACTGGACGTTTGGTGAGACCTTATAAATGTAATGGGAAAAAAATTTTGATGGATCTGAAAAAAGACTCTAATCTTCGAATAGTTGTTACGTCTTGTTAGGTAGAGGTAAGCCCTCGTAAGAGATTACCCAAGCCATACCTATCGACCGAACGAAACCATCGATAGATTAGAGGTGTGTGCTATTGCTATAATTTAGAAGAATGAAATATGAAATAAGAAATAGCTTATAATCTAATATCACCGATCGGAGCTAGGTGTTCGGCAAAGGCAGGTCGGAACGATCGGGTTGATAATTAGATTGGAGGGGGGGTTTTGCCATATAGTGTCCTAGAATTGGCTTGGTCGATTGATATCTTAAGAGTATGAAATTTTTATAGGGTTAAATAAAATTGATTATTCTAAGAAATTTATCCCTTGTTGAATACTGTAGGCCTACTGTTAATTATGCTATGTTAGTTAGGACACTATGTGAGCCGTAATTTCTTTTAATATGATTAGGGTTTTTACAGTTAATTGTGATTTTTTGGTTTTGTTTCTTTTAATTAACTGTATTATATTGATTTCCTATATATGAAATTGATTTACCGTTTGGTAATTAACTTCTTATTTAACGATAAGTATTGTATTCAATCTTATTTTGTTAAATAATATTTAAATTTAATTTAATAGTAGAACCGATTAATCATTTATTGGGTTAATTTTGTTATGTGGTTTTAATTTGGTTTCGCATAAGAGTTATTAATTTCTACACTGATTATATTATATTGTGTTAATATCTACGATATTGTTGCGTGGATTGATTTTTAAATTCGATAGGCCTAACTATTTATTAGCTATAGGCTAAGTGGTTGTCAAGTCGTGGCTATAGTCTTGAGAAATAATCAATTGGTGGCAATGTTATTACAAAATATGTTGTCGGTTTACTATTGTTGATTTAGGATGGAAACTTTTTATTGAAATAAATTTGTTTAGAACTATTGTTTTATCTGAAGTATTTACTAAAATTTTTTCAAAGTTTGGCGTTATTTAAAATATATGAAGATTTATTAAATATTGAAGGCTGTAATATTTATTTGACGAATTAGCTGGAATTCTGTGGGACGTAAATACCTAAAAACTGTTTATAATTGTAAATAGCTGGAAAAAAAATTTGCTGAAAACAAACTGCAACAAAATACAAAAATTGACAATCATTTATCTGTAAACACCCGCTCAATTTGAAAATGGAAAAGCCTAGTGGACTAGTAGGGATTGAATCAAATATGAAGGCAATAATTAGCTGAAATAAAGAATATATAGCAGTATAATACCTGTAAACAATAGATTATAAACACACAAAACAATTTACATGCGTTGGGTTACTTATATTGTAGCTCCAGATGACTTGGGCGTTTCAATACCTTGGCTAAATGATATACTGTGAACAACCTATCAATGGATAATCAGCTCAATAAAAAATGTTGTAGCTTATTTATTGGTTGAAGTGAACAATATTTAATGTGCATTTACTTTTGGCCAATTGTTAAGGTGTAACCAAAATACTATATTATGTGGAATTATTATTGTTTTACAATTATTGAATATTATTTGAAACTATTTTTTTAAATTATTTGTATCGTGGCTATAAAATTATAATAATGTGATCATTGATTGAATTCATGAAACAAAAATATCTTATCTATAAGTAGAGAATTAGGTTAAGTATGTTTTATTTATTTCAGAATTATTAATGATTAATTAAATTAGTCAATGTTTTCTGAAAGTACTGTAGTTTGCTGTAATATTGTAAAACAGTTTTGATTCAAGTGTCAGTGTTACAATTCAGTTAAATTAGAAATGAGATTTAGATTTCTAAAAAGGGAAAATAGTTAGGCTATATGTGTTTTTGAGTATGATAGTATAGGCCTAATGTGTAGATCACTGTAGGTTATAGGCTAATGTATTGTATTATTGTTAACAAGCAGGTGTAGGCCATATGTGATCTGAAATGGCTAAAAGGTGTAAGATATGTTTGCATAATTTATATAAAATTACGTCACCTGTAATACTATCAAACAACATTGACAAACTCAAACTAGGCCTAAAAATTATAAACACCTATTTTACCTGTGAAACTACTGAAATATGCAAAGTAACTAGACAATATCACTAATACTGTAAAATATATATTGTTTGGATGGCCAAACTGAGAAAAAGGTACTATCAGCTGTCAGTTGTATGACATAAACATGGTAGGCTATAAATTTGTATCATAAATGTGTGTTGTATCTTAAGGTATTGCAAAACCTGTAAAATATTGCTGCTGTTGCAATAGTTTCAATGAAAAAAGGATTACTATTTGGGAATTAACTTGTAAATAATTATCCAAAACAATCAATGACAGATATAATATTTTATGAGTATAAAAAACTGAGTTATTTGCTGTAGGCCTACTATAAATTAATTATTTTGGTAGAAAAGATTATAAAAAACTCGGTTACACATTCACTATGTGAAATTTATGATTCAACAGACTTTATGTTGTAAATAGTGCTATATATGTGGGAAAATTTTGTGTAAAGTAAGCAACTATGTATTCAGACTGTGTAGGCTAGGACTGAATGTATTGTGTTTATAAATTTTGTAGTGAAAATATATAGATTGGTACATTTAAGGTTTATTGGTTAGGGTGTTGTCATGTAATGAAACACAAGTTCGTTTTACCAAAGATAATTTTTAATGTTGTTAGGCCTATTAAACAATATTCAACTATTCTTTAAGAGGTTAGGTCGATTAAATTTCTTTTTGGTTGACTCACAGTTTAGTAATTTGACTTACGAATATGAATAAAATAAGGCACTGCTAATTATAATATAGTAATAATAATTTATGTACTCACCAATAATACAAGAAATATAAACCAAAAACTGTACGAACCTTATAACTCACAATAAACGGGAGTGGGTGTAATAACTAATGATAGGCAAAATTTAAACGGCAAACGTGAGAATTTTATAACAATATTTTAGTTGATAAAATGTATAATTAAAAAGATTAACTCGGTAAGTTGGTGACCAGGTTGCACAAAAATAAAAAACGTGGTTCTGCCGGCGGAAGTGATGACGCAATATCGGCAAAGTCGGACATGAAAGAATTTGCTTTTTAGGGTTACTATGGGTTATCTATCATTTACTATGGGACGAAAACCGCTCTGGTACCATTTACTGTGGGACGTAACCCGCTCAGCTACCATTTACTGTACCGGTTTCCGCTTTGATGTTAATCGGGAAAGCCGGATCAGCGTATATTTGCATCGACTTCGTATGTATATGGAAGGCGGGTCTGAAACTGTCGATGCAAAATGGACGTTAGCCACAACCCAGAGCAATTAATCTATTATCAACCCTGATTTTACCCGATTGCCTTAAGCCGTAGTCACCAAATCCGATTCCGCCAGCTTTTAACGAGCGCTAAATTAATTAAATATACATATCTAAATATTACACCTTAACTGAATCTAACACTAGTCACCATATTCACACGATAGGCTTGCAACCGAACTCAACTTATTACCCCTAAATACTATTTACGAGTGCGCGATTTGTTATAATTATACGTTACGCGAATACCGATTAATAAATATATAATTGCTTTGCTTAAGGCATAATATTAAACGTTACAGTGAGCCTAGAAGTTTGTAGCCGACGGACGCTGTGGACCTGCTGCTGGCGTATGGTTGTTGCGTCGGCACTCCTAACTAGACTGGTTTTGTAGGTCAATGTCAACTACATGGTTGATTCATACGCGCATGCGCGCACTAGTATAGCTCCGGGCAAGGACTTAGGATAAGTCGTTGCAAACCAACGATTTATATTATGACAGTTTTCACTTCTGTCGGCAGTCAAACAACTGCTTTCTTTTAATTTCAATTTTAAATGGGACAAGATAAAAATAATGATCAAATTTCGGATTATATCAATATAACCAACGATTTATATTATGACAGTTTTCACTTCTGTCGGCAGTCAAACAACTGCTTTCTTTTAATTTCAATTTTAAATGGGACAAGATAAAAATAATGATCAAATTTCGGATTATATCAATATAACCAACGATTTATATTATGACAGTTTTCACTTCTGTCGGCAGTCAAACGACTGCTTTCTTTTAATTTCAATTTTAAATGGGACAAGATAAAAATAATGATCAAATTTCGGATTACAAATATATAACCAATGGTACATATTATGACACCTTACACTTTTGTCAGCAGTCCCACGACTGCTTTCTTTTAGATTTCTATTTTAAATGGGACGAGATACAAATAATGATCAAATTTCAGATTATATCAATATAACCAACGATTTATATTATGACAGTTTTCACTTCTGTCGGCAGTCAAACAACTGCTTTCTTTTAATTTCAATTTTAAATGGGACAAGATAAAAATAATGATCAAATTTCGGATTACAGATATATAACCAATGGTTTATATTATGACAGTTTTCACTTTTGTCAGCAGTCCCACGACTGCTTTCTTTTAATTTCAATTTTAAATGGTACAAGATAAAAATAATGATCAAATTTCGGATTACAAATATACAACCAATGGTACATATTATGACAGCTTACACTTTTGTCAGCAGTCCCATGACTGCTTTCTTTTAGATTTCAATTTTAAATGGGACAAGATAAAAATAATGATCAAATTTCGGATTATATCAATATAACCAACGATTTATATTATGACAGTTTTTTTCTCTTCTGTCGGCAGTCCCACGACTGCTTTTTTTTTTCGTTACAGTTTAACTATATAATTTTTTTTTTTGTAATGCTCTAAATATTAGGGAATGTACAAAAATTAAATATTAGGGCATGTAATATTAGCAATGTTGTTTATTTAGTCAGCAGCGTCATTACTTCCAACGTTTGTGTTGTTTTAATCACTAAGTCTTAAATATTTTGCTAACATTTTCTTTGTAATGGTAATTATAAAAACAGTAAAAGTCAAACATTTAATTTTAAAAAACAGTTGGGAAAGTAAGATCTTTTAGAACAAAATTAGCTGTTATTTTATTTATCTTCATTATGATTAGTTATTTGTAAATGTCTAAAAAAAACTTTTCTGGTTACAAATACTCTCATAGAAAGTTATGTTTGCAATGTTATCAGATTTGGAAAATAAAAAATGATGTGAAATAAAATAAAATAATTAAATTATTTGTAAAAAATAAAAAGCTATTCATTAATGAAATTATAAATCAAAATATAACTAAAACACCATAAGACAGTCACTGTTCGTTTGACGCGGGTTCTTTGATGTAACCACAGAAATTAATGTAATCACAGGTTATGGGTATAAATATTAGATAAGCATAACAGCTTTAATGCAACATGAGAAATTTAATTACAAATATAAACAAATATAGATAATTTTTAAATAATTAAAAATTGAAATATGTAAAAAATATCAAAATAGCGTACAATCTTCAAATGAATTAATTTTGGAATAATACAAAATATTAATTTAAAGTGTTCCCCATGTTATGTTTTTTTTCTACTAGCAGTTCACTTATTTACTGTAAACACAAGGTCACTGTTCGTACACAGATGTTCATTTACTGGACGGAATACCCACACTTTCGAAGAGATGTTTAAACAAATTGTTCAGTTACAAAAATATAACAACATAATGTTTCTAAGCGTAGAAGAAGCAATATATTTAAATACGCTGCTGAGTCTAATGGTAGATTGACATTTTGCCCAACTAATTTGTTTATTGTAGGAACCCATTGACGTCATCACATTCCGTTTACGCTCAAGAATCCATATGATTTTGCATTCCACGATTCATCTATCGAGGCTGTATGAACCTTTATCAATGTGACCCCACATCGTCAACACAAGTTACCAATTGCGGCGTAGAATTTATGTACATTAGAAATGCATCAAACTCCGAGGTTTATTGGTACTGCTTTTTATTAATTTGTCTTATGTTTTGTTTTAACGTTGATTGGACCATCCACTCCCTCAATCACACTCATTCAACACTCGGTCCAGAATTTTACGTCCGCCAATCGCCAATCAAAAAACCTCAAGATATCCTCACACTACGGTGCGTTGCGACATTGCGACCATGCGAGCCAACTACAGTAAAGTCTCCCACATCAGTTCGGAATCGAAATGGGACAACTTGGGAGCACCAGACACCCTTTTGCCAGCCTTGTGACACGCCTTTGCTGTTAATCACATTTAGTGATTAATTCTTATTGAATAACTAATTTAATTTCACGATTAATTAATTACAAAATACATATCCCAAATGAGAGCACAACATGGAATACATACAAATAATGGCTGTACACAATTTCAAAATTTTTCCGGGGGAGTATTTTTATTTAATTCCGGCAGCGTTCAGGTACGAGAAAAATTATGAGTAAACCTTTGATCAAACTCATTGTCTGCTTTACAATGTAATTTATATATTTTAATACTACAAGTAAATATTTTATTTTCTATTTGTGAAAACACATATACAGTAGAACTCCAATTATCCGGACTCCAATTATCCGGATCGCCAATTATCCGGATCAGATTTTAATAAGAACATAGTTAAACGGATGCGAGACTTGGCGGCGCGGAATCGATTTAAGATAGCAAAACAGCTGACTCTGCCTGGTATGCTAAAAAAATAATGTATTTTACAGTGATTTAGTATTGTTTGTAAATATTACGTAATGTAAACATTGTCATTGATATTGTTTTTTCATAATAAGTACCGTAAATGTTACCTATTGTGTTTTGTTTACGTTTTCTCCTAAAAACGGCATTTTTTTTGAGAAAAATCCAATTATCCGGATTTTTGATTATCCGGATCGGGTCCGGTCCCAATTAATCCGAATAATTGGAGTTCTACTGTAAGTATATGTTATAGGGTTAATAAAAATGAATAAGATTGTTTAATTTTTGATTTGGTTTTAGATTCGAGATACTGTGTTGGTTGTGGACGAAGAAAGACAGAGGGATAAAGAATTTGATATTACTGTCAAATTTGCATCACAAGTTGATATGTCTCAACTAACCACGTACGCTCAAAATGGTGGGAAAGCTATCCCTCAAGAGGCTATCCAAGCTTTGGATATTGTCTTGAGAAATCCAGCAGCAATGAAGTGAGTATACATTTCTAATAACGGAAGCTCCTAGAAATTAATTCCTGGCGTGCTTTTAACCCTACAACTTTTGGTGCTAGCGTTTTGCAGCGCCAAACCATTTCGGTACGGGTGCAAGCATATTTTGAAAAATTTGCCAAATATAGTAATTCTATCCCAATCCAAAAGTGTTCCATAGCATTTTTGTAGAGAAAGGTTCAAAGAATTCATATATAGCAGTAAAAAATTATTGATGTAAAATTTACAAAGTTATTAGATCAAGAAACAAAAATGTTTAGTAACGAAAGAAAAAGTTCAATTTTAGGCCTACTTAAAAAGTAGTAAACATTTTTTGTAATTCATTTCATAAATATAAAAAAGTTTTGTAATTTAGTTCTAAATAGAACTGTATAAAGATATTTATCAATTTCAAATTTCTTATTTTGAAAACAACAGTTTTTATGTTCCTACTACAAGACTGCTAACAAAACTGGGCCTAGTTTGAATAGTAATTTAGGAATATATCCTTTGCCCAAAAATGAAATATTAGAAGAAAGTGTAGAGAATAAATCAAAGAATTGAACTGTATACTTGTAAATTATTATTTCATAAAAGTATTTGACATAGTTTTCAAATAAAACGTCGCGCGGACAAAGGAAACACAATGACCGTTGGGACCTTAGCGTGGGAAACAGACTTGCTTATCAATCTCATGCGCTAGTTTTAATTCTACAAAAGTCTGTACTTTCCATTTCTGTTTGAATAACATCTAACCAGTCAAATCTAGTTTACTTTACACCAAACGAAACATCGAAGTTTTCCCTACAAAATGGTATAAAGACATAAATACTCACATAAAGAATTGTAGGAGCTATATCGATTGCAAAATGTGCTGTTTCATTGCTTTAAAACTGTCCAATTGCAACGGGTTTACAGAAATCTTTGTATTTTTGAAAGTATAAAATGAAGTCTGATTGGAAGGCGGTTTTAGAAAGATAAAATCTTGACAAATTCACTGGTATCGTCAAAATATTTTTGTTGAGCACTATTGAGCTTTAGAAAAGTGGGAAAATTGAGTATAATTGCTTTGTAATTCATGTGCGTGCGGCAACAGGTTTACAGAAAACGACAATTTTAAAACGATGATTACATATGTAAATATAAGTTTTAGAAAAAAATGTGAAATGTTTTACAAAAGGTAAGGTTTAAATCATTTCCTTTCTAAAGGCTTTTGATTTATTGCGATTGGATGGTTTTTAGTGGGTGAAATATTCATTACAAGTAGAGTTGTCAAAGTTGATCTATTTCAAGTGCCACGCCCCCACGAGTGCTCAATTTGAGCAGTCTGACAGTTACAGGATTAACAGAGAACCTCCGGTTTCTTGAGCTTTGCTTTTAGAAATCCTCTTCTGTTTTTTTTGTAAATTTATTTTGTAGTATGGAAAGGAGGTTAAGGTCATTAATTTTTAGTATGTTAAACAACATACTGTTCGGTATCCATAACTGTTTCTATTTCAGTTAATTGTTTATACAATTTTTATTTTATTTTACAATCAGCAAATTATTAAACTCCATGTGGCTTAGTACAACAATTCTATATGAAGATGAAGTGTGAATATGTCTTTGGTGAATATGTCTAAAAATTAGGCTTATTTCCCCTGTTGTTGACATCGGTATTCTCTTTTTGAGTAAATGACTATTTCTTTATCACCCCTTTGTATCAGCTTTTCCTGGGTACCTTACAAAAACAAGATTATCCTTGTTCTTTATGAATTCCTTTTCACATGTTTTGGGTTTATTACCTGCAAGGTAACTGGGGAACTTATTGTGTAGAACTAAGGGAGGTGCTGGATGAACTCCTCAGACCTCCATTCCTGGCTATACAATAAGGGACAGCAATGGGGGAGCACTCGTTCAACTTCTCCGTGCTGGACCCAGTGGTAAAATTAAAGGCTGGAAATTGGCAAGTCGTATAGTCAATGTAACCTCATCAAATGAGCTGTATGGGATTAGATACATCAATTAGCTCATAGACTGTACTCTGTTGACTTTTCCAGACAAGCATAGCTATACCACAACCCTGTAGAATGACCAGGGTTTATACCAAAACCAGGAAGATTTAGTTATATTGACCCACAATCATCCCCGAACTCTCTACTGACCTTTTCCGGTATTATGAACCAAAGAACAAAACAAAATACCATGTTAAAAATTTCCAAAACTCAACAGTTACCCGTACAGCTGCCATTTTGTTTTTTTCACATAACAATTTTTAATTTGAGAACCACTCTTTTTAATAAATTGAAATTTGGTACATAGCTGTATGACCCAAAGACCTAATTCTAGGGAAAAATTTATTTTGTACAATGTTTATTTTCAAAATGGCGGCTATCTGAAAATTTCAAACTTAAATTACTCAAAAACCGTACATTTTAACAAAAAATGTCGACACCTTTTTTGTAGCACTTTTGATTCCCTATGGATGGTGTAACTGTCAAAACAATCTGATGAAGAATAAATAATAGCTAAGTTAATAGCCCAGTCAATAAAGGGTTTGAGTGAGAACTAATTAGTGAAAAGCTGATTTTTTCATGGATGTTAGTTGATTATATAAGGAATATTTTCTGAAAAGTCCCCGCCCCTCCCCCTCTTGCTTCCCCCCCTACCCTCCACTTAAAGTTCACTTTTGAAAGATTTTTTATTTTGTCAATATCTAAGAGATAAAAAGCGATAGAGTAATTTTTATTTCATTATTGTAATCCTTATAATATTCTCTATCAAAAATGTTCTTTGCGTTTAAGCTATAAAACAATTATTTACCGTGTATTTTTAAATTTAATGTTAAAATTTTAACTTTTCTATTACAACAATTACATGTTTAGCTATTTTCTATTAATATGAGACAAGTTATGAAAAAATGGCTCAAATAAAACTTTTAGGGTATTTTGCAATCTTTATATTGATATAAGTTTTATAAATGTTAAGTGCAGACAGTTGACTTAATCGGCCTGGCAAAGGGAGATGGCGTGGCACGGGGCGTACGAGTCCTCGCGGGCCGGATCAGCCCGTTGGCATATCAGCGGTCAATCTGCAGTAAAGGCCTATTGTTTGGACTTTTATTTGTATAGCTGGTCTAATTATGGGTATTACAATGGTAAAATAGACGTAAACATTTATTTTATTGTTTTATTATTTATTTATTTTCTGGTATTTATTATTGCAGTGATAAACACACAATATGATTTCTTTTAGCCAAGCCAATAAAGGGAAAAAATAGGCCTTTGTTGGATATAATTAGTGAAAAGCTGACATTTTGTTTATAAAATTGTTAATGTTCTTTATATTAGGAGAGCCAGTTTTGATTCGGGGGATTATTCCTACTCCTAAGTTATTAGGACCGTTCCATTCTCCATCAAATATGGACCCACCATTATTGGACTGGCTAAAACCGGCAAGTGTCAAGCAGCAGAACCTGTTTTGTTTACTGTCAATTTATTAATACACCAATTTATTAATACTGTTGGTAGCGCTTGGGCCTGAGAACCAAACAATCTGCTTTTGAAAACCAGTAACTGGACGAAAAGTGTATTACAGGATTTTCAAAATCATCCATAAGTTGAACGACAAAAGGAAGCTTAATCTGCTTGCTTATGCCATAACAGGTTGTGACACAACATCTTCTTTCTTTGTTCTGGGAAAAATAAAATCTTTGGACATTTTACAAAAGTCAGAAGAAGCTCAAACACAAGCGTCGGTCTTTCTACGTCAAGATGATTCCAAAGAACTGAAAACAAACGGGGAAAATTTTATCTTAACAGAAAAAGCACATGAACTTCAATGAAGCTCGTTACTTGCAAAAATTGCAAAAAAATCTAATCTAAGGTCAAACTTCGACCTTGCAAAGCATCCCCCCTTCATCAGCATTTGTTCAGGGTTTATTTTCAAGTGCAGACATAGCTTGGTAACAGATTGGATGCTACAGTTTTAGAGTTGGAAGATGGAAAAGATGAAAGAAAATGGAGGTTACAGGAAAGCTTTAACACCAACACTAAGTACTAAGTCTTTTGTAACTGATGACCTTCTGCACCTCGTGTCTTGCAGCTGTAAAACATCTTGTATTAAATATTGTGGGTGTCCAAAAGTAGAACTTGATTGTTTTAAGGTTTTAATGTGATAACAGTCCTAATAATGTAGATGAAATAATTGATGATCAAGACTAAACTGGATTGGAATAAAAAAGTAGCAAGAATGTTTCCACTGTCTTAGGCCGGCCACACACAGAATCAGACACGGTCAGTCATAGTCAAAGACGCCTTTAGTCTTTTCTGTCTGTTTGACTGTTATTGACTGATCCTGTGTGTGGAGGTTTTAGTCACTGGGCGTCATTGCCTCCCTCCATTTTCAGTTCGTCTGTCCACCAGATTGTTGTATTGTGTGCATTTAGTGCTTATTGAAAGTTTTTAACCTAACTTTGAAACGAACTTTGAAGAGAAGGAAGAGGAAGCTATAATTATGATGTAGAACTTGATTAATTTGTTTGAAAAGGCACTAATAACAGAGATCTTTGGGTACACCCTATAAACGAGAAGAGGAACCTCGTAGACTTTATTAAGGAATTGAGAACCATCCCAAAAAATCGAAAACTACTGTCGAATGAAAGTCGAAACGTTCGAATACATTTTGGAAAAGAACAGGATAAGATTAAAAAACAAAACACGAATTTGAGAAAATCAAGTGACAAGGAGGGGTTGTGCGCAGGTGGCTCTGACGGACACTGTCTGATAGCTTTTGACTAAAGTGTTTTTTGAGGGAGCTGCGTCAATCAAGGAAAACACATATTTAGACGTCTGTTTGTGTCTGTTCGTCTCGTTCGATGCAGTGTGTGGCGACCCCATAACCACCCTTGCTAAACCCCCCGTTTTAGTTGCTATTAGTCAAACTGACTAAACGTGACTGACCAAGTCTGATTCTGTGTGTGGCCGGCCTTATATAAAACTGAAACTCTCTACTTTTATGTGCCAGTATTGTATATAACCCAGACAATTTTAAGATATTGTAAATAGCAATTTGAGTGATGAATGGATGGTCCATGATGGTGTTTTGATAGTAAACACAAAACATGTTCTGCTGCTTGACACCTGTCGGTGCCGGCTTTAGCCAGTACGGGACACGGCGCGGCGGGTCCATAGGTGGTCAATAATGGCACGGTCTTAATAACTTAGGGTTATAAATAATCCCCCAAACTAAAACTAGCTCTCCTAATATAAAGAACATTAACAATTTTATAAACAAAATTTCAGCTTTTCACTAATTATATCCAATAAGGCCTATATAACGTTAGGCGTTATAAAAATATAAAAATGTAAAATGAAAAATGAATATAACTTGTTAGAAATAATTAATAAAATATTGTTTTTAGGTTAAGCCTATACTAGTTTTCTTTACCTGTTGTCTTTTTACAACTTACAACTCAGGATCGTGGAGTTCCTGAACAAGTACTCGCTGGAATATAGGATAGTGAAATTAAACTCTAATGGTTCACATAACAACTGACTTTTTATTGGTCGCTTTAGCCCTGCATGTTGTTTTCTTTTTTATATAAAGTTACAAAAAGAATTTTTACAATCTTATAAATCACTTTGATTAAAAATGTAGCCAAACAAATAACATAAATCAATTTATATTTAAAAAATTATGTGGTACAAATAGATATGTAATACTTACGTAAAAGGCAGACACATAAACTAATTAATTTAAAGAAGAAAAAGAAAACCCCACTCGCTGCGCAACACTTTCGTAGCTAGTTCATGTTCGAATTACTTTCACATTATTTATTTAGAAAAGTTTGCCGATCGTAGTGTACACCATTGTCAATGATAATTATTAGTTCTCGTAAAATTCAAATCAGTTCACAAAAAACAACACCCTTTACGACTTGATGAACAATAAATGTTACATATTTAAACTTTTTAATAATGCGCAGCGCGCAACACTTCAAGCATCTTCACCGCTTGGACTCTAGTTGACAAGTGACTTTAGCGTGTTTCTCCACCTCTACGTTCAGCCAGCGTCTATTTTTCTCTCAACCAATTAGAAACGTCTGACGTTCAAAGTTGCGTCAAATCTTTTGGATGCTAGCTATGCGTTCTTCCTGGATCTTGCATGTTGAAACGAACGTAGACCTTTCTTCTAGGAAATAGCTTGCAGGTGTTCGCTTCTTATCTCGTCTAGACTGGTGTAGACGTTGCTTTTCTAAATGCGTCTCGAAACTCGTAGCTTATACTTTCCGCGTCTTAAAGTCATTGCATAAACTGTTTATTCTTTAAACTCACATATAGATTGAATATAAGAATTACTTTTAATACTTGTCTGCCTTTTACATTTATTCAAATTAATAATTAAATTTACTTTTAAAATTTTGTCTGCCTTTATGAAATATTGAACCGACTCATGTCCTATGCATTTTCCCTACCCTTTACTTTTAATCGTGAAACTTTAGTTTAACTCTTTTTTATTTCTTTATTTAACCTTAATTTAACAATCTTACACCTATTTTTCCCCTTTATTGGCTTGGCTAAAAGAAATCATATTGTGTGTTTATCACTGCAATAATAAATACCAGAAAATAAATAAATAATGAAACAATAAAATAAATGTTTACGTCTATTTAACCATTGTAATACCTATAATTAGACCAGATATACAAATAAAAGTCCAAACAATAGGCCTCTACTGCAGATTGACCGCTGATATGCCAACGGGCTGATCCGGCCCTCGAGGACTCGTACGCTCCGCGCCGCGCCATCTCCCTTTGCCAGGCCGATTAAGTCAACTGTCTGCACTTAACATTAATAAAACTTATATCAATATAAAGATTGCAAAATACCCTAAAAGTTTTATTTGAGCCATTTTTTCATAACTTGTCTCATATTAATAAAAAATAGCTAAACATGTAATTATTGTAATAGAAAAGTTAAAATTTTAACATTAAATTTAAAAATACACGGTAAATAATTGTTTTATAGCTTAAACGCAAAGAACATTTTTGATAGAGAATATTATAAGGATTACAATAACGAAATAAAAATTACTCTATCGCTTTTTATCTCTTAGATATTGACAAAATAAAATATCTTTCAAAAGTGAACTTTAAGAGGGGGTAGGGGGGAAGCAAGAGGGGGAGGGGCGGGGACTTTTGTATAAATACTCCTCTTATACTATTGTAACATCTTACAAAATTTCAGCTTTTCACTAATTACTTCCCACTAAGGCCTATTTTTTCCCTTTATTGACCGGGCTATAAATAAAATGACAGCAAATACGTACAATATTGAAGTATTTACTGTGTTTAGGAAGCCGGGTTGAACAAACCAATTATTACACATAACTTTATTACACATAACTATTATCCTTCATCCGATTGTTTTTGACATTTAATAGGGAATCAAAAGGGCTAAAAAAGGTGTCTTGAAATTTTTTGTCAAAATGTACAGTTTTTGAGAAATTTAGGTTTGAAATTTTCAAACAGCCGCCATTTTGAAAATAAACATTGTAAAAAATAAAAAAATTTCCTGGAATTAGGTCTTAGGGTCATAAAGCTATGTACAAAATACAGAAGGTGATAGGTTAATCATTGGATACAGGCAAAGATTGCGGATTTTCAGAGGGGATTATGTATGTAGAAAAGGTGACCTGCGTGGAAAAACAGCTGATCATCTGATTTAAGAGTGTGAGCGCCTGGGATAATTGAGTTGGAAAACTTTTGGAAACCTTAGCAAAAGTGAAACATTTATTTTGTTTGTCGCCATACCTATCATTGTTATAAATCAATTAAGGATATGTCAATACCGATTCCCTAATGCATAATCCATACTTATAAATTTAAATTAGGGATTCACGATACCACCGATACTTTTTCTTTGGTAACAATACTGAGAGATAAGTTTATATCCTACGACTTGCCAATTCTCCGTATTTAGGACGGAGACTCCATATTTTGAATGTAATCTTCGGTATTCACATGCTCTGTATTTAAACTTAAACCCAATTCAACATTTAACAATAAATATCAGTTGGAAAAAATGCAAAACTTTCTTGATTTGATATATGTAGACATTTTCCCTAGTAAAATGTTAAGGCATTTGTTAAGTAAACGCTTCTCGTTTTATTTGTATTCATGCGTATTCTGTTATTTGTACTCAGGAAGGTGAAGTAAGTTCAAGGTCAGCCATTAATGGATTCATTTCTTATCATGTCTATTTATAGGATAAGGGTGTCTACTGTGAAGAAAAGTTACAAATTTTATAAATCGGTAACAAAAGTATTTAAAGTATAATAATTCTATTTATTTGTTTTAGTTCGGGTAAAATATTTTCGATATTTTCGGAATTTACATTACACGTGATATATGTTTTCTGTGTTTAATTTGTTATTCATTCCCGCAAATCGCGACATTTCCACTTCTTCCGAATTTTACAAGTGCCATCTAAATAACCTTTTTGTAATTTAAATTAAGTTTTAACGCCAGTATTTCATAGAAACAGTAACAAATTATTGTTCTTGGGAGTAGGTTTTTTCGCGGACTTACACTGTTGTATATTAAATTGCGTTTTATAAAATTAGCGCTAATATTTGGACTTTGTATTCTTTAGCGTACATTAGTCATTTGTATTTTAAATAGTATTTCAACAATGGTAGTTCATCAAATTGGCACAAATTGTATTCGGGCATCGATTTTTTTCGGAGACATAAGCTATTGCATATTAAACTTCATTTCAATACTGGCGTTTTATAAAATTAGCGCTAATAATATTCAAACATCGTATTCTTTTGCGGACTTTCGTCATTGTATTATAAATAAATTGTATTCAGATCAGAATTATCTGTGTCAATATTTTGTACCTAATTCTGCATGCTAACTAACTTATTAAGGTTTATTTATTTACGGACATTGCCACTTTAGAAATTTCCATATCATTGGTCCAGCAGCATGTCAAAAGGATTCAATATTTATAGACAGACTAAACAGCTTTCTTTTTATCCAGTTGTAAAAATAATCATATGTAGCCTAGATATTTTTGGTTATACAAATAGTTTTTAGCAATCAAATTTTATAGTTTTAATAAAAATGCATTTAAAGTTAGCTGACATTTTTAATACTCCCATATTATTTATAATTTCTTACAACAAGGATTTTAATTGCTGCATAACCATTCAATTAAGCATTTAAAGCAAACTTGGCGGGTTCGTTTTTCTTTCCATATTTTTTTCAGGGTTTTGGTAATTGTGGTAATTGGAATCGATAAACGGGAATCAAATTCTAGGAATCGGAATTGGAATTGAGAATCGACAAAACCTGGAATCGACCCATCCCTAAAATCAATATAATATACAATTTATTGCTGTCAAAAGTCAATCGTCGTATTCTTAAAAACGACGGCAGTTTCGGCTATTCAGCCGTTAAAGAGTTGGAGTTACTTCTCCGTTTTCATAGAACACATAAGAAAAACACGTAACACATTCACAAACATTTTAATAAATAGTTTACAAAATCATATGGAATAAACTCTATGTCCGGTGGGCACACTTTCTCTCACGGAACTATTGCTTCTTGTAACCTATTGATGTAAAAGTTAGGATACTGGTTTACTATCAAGAAACTTAGGGGGTTAGATCTATTATATTTATATTATTGTAGTATCACACAATGCATAAGAGTTGGAAAGTAATTTGTTTTAAATTATAATTTCTTATTAAGTTGCTGGATAAAAATAAAAGTAGAATTTACATAGTTATGAAGGTGTGGTATTACACAGTTTTTATTCTTACTTTTAACTTAATTGTCATTATTTGTTAACAGTTTTACCCCTGTGGGTCGGTCGTTCTTCACTCCACCGACAGGTCAGGTTGTCGATTTAGGAGATGGAATGGAATTGTGGTTAGGGTTTTATCAAAGTGCCATTTTAGGATGGAAGCCTTATTTGAATATTGATGGTAAGTGGTATAAGTAAGTGTTGTTTACTTTTCAATAAGTTGAGATAGCATTTCAATAAGTTTTTGCTTTACCTTATCACCTGGCATTACTCTCTGTTTGTAAAATAGAGTGAGCTTTTTTTCAATAAAATAACTTGTCTTTACATTAACATTTGTTATAATTTCAATCACACTGATTTAAATAAAAACCC
>JAGFPH010002625.1:27269-53995 GCA_018207615.1 Philaenus spumarius | reverse complement strand
AACTTTCAGGTTTTATGACATAAGGAACGCCTGATCGTCGCGGGCTCTTGGACTATATACTTAAAATAAAAAATATCCTGTATAAATAAATTCAAAATGTGTATACATTTAGACTTGTAAACATTCTACAAGGAAACATTCTTATAGTTTTTGGGAATAATAATATTAATTACTGAACCTATTAACATTTACTAACAGTTGGCACCAACCAGTTAATGATCTTTGTTGGTTTTGATTTATGTTACACAAGAATGATTGCAAATTATGTAGCGAATAACTAAATTGAAAGGACAGCAAATCTATAGTGATTGGGATTTGCAGTCAAGAACTTACTTATACTAGGTATGTCAAGCTGTATTAAGGAAGAAGTTAAAACAGATGATGCCAAGGCTAAACTCAAATTCATTTTAACAACAAGTCTGTAAAATTCATGTATTTTATTGATTTTATAAGTTTTAATTTATGGAGTTGTAGTTTTGCATTGTTGTAACAAGTTACAAATAATTCGACCACGCAGCTTAACCGCTGACGTGAGTTGAGCAAATTTCCAAAATTAAGTTTATAGGCCTCCGTTTTAGGATTTCAACCAACATTTTGGGAAATAGGTCTGCTCACGACGGTGTTGAATAGCTGCAAAATGCTTCGCACGCCATTTCCATATTGGAAGTATCTTCAATACACAAAGCATTGTGTGCCTCGCACGCCATTTCGAATATTTGGGAGTATGTGCAATACACAGTGCATTGTGTGCTTCGCATGCCATTCCGCATATTGGAAGTATCTTCAATACACAATGCATTGCGTATATTGGGAATATCTTCAATAAACAATGCATTGCGTGTATGGTATTTTACGTTTTGATCAATTTTGTGGGGAACCAAGCGAGCTATAAGGTCGCGTAAAAAAACAAAAAAGTAAAAAAAGTAATTCTCGTAGGAAAAATCCCTAAAAATGGTTACTTCTGGTCAAAAAATGTGCTTCCAGTTGTTGGATTTTTTTGGCTAACGAACTCGTCTGAGCGACTTAGACAACCAACATGTGTACCAAATATAATAAATTTTTATTATATAAATATATATATTTCTTTTGCAACTAATTGCCCACACGTTGTGGAGCCATTTTATAATATATTTTTATAAATATCCTTTTATAAAGCCCCACTAGTTGGAAGCCATTTTATAATACTATCCATTTTATGAAAAACAATTGATAAATATAAAATACCTTTCTTTGTATTGGCTTCAGAAGTAGCCTTATAAATAATTAACACTGGATTTCTTTTAGGGTTATATCAGTCACAATTTTTATTTTTGAATTATATTTTCTTTTACATTACATATTGGCTAAATAGGCTATTTAAATAGGTTTAATGTTTATCTCGGGGTAAGGAACTCGGCTGACATGAATATGCTTTATTACTTATTCGCCTTAATTACAAGGTTGAAATTTAATGACTTTAGATTTGCAAAATTTGGCATCATTTTAGAAGGAAATTATTGAGTTCTTATTTGGCTTTTCTGTTCATGGAAATTTACTGTTCAAAGTCCGAAATGTTAATAGTAACACAGAGCATACCTATCTCTGATCGTTTTCACTGAATTTATCACTTATTTAATTTAAAAACACTGTTTTAATGAAACTTTTACTTGAGGTGTTAAATCCACAACTTCACTGTAACTCAGTACGGCTTCTAATGCTTTAAAAACCCGCGCGTCGGTTTTTTCATCTTTTGTCTCCTTCCGCGTAGTGACTACTTGGATCTTCTCGCTTCCTCTGGTTGTTGGCATAAAGTAGTACTGACATTTCACTTGATTTTTATTAATTTTTTTGAAGTCGTATATCTTATAACTGGATATCTCAGATATCGTATAGACTTTATTGGTTCGTTGTTGCCAAAATACACATATTTTTATTTATAGAAAGAATTTAACTTGAATCGCGTGTAACATCGTTAACTTAGTACAAATATGGCGTCATGTAAACAGAGGCTGATTTTAGTTACACAACATTCTATTCTACTTACATATATTTCGCTACTTATGAGCTAATTTTTCATATCGCTTTATGGCTAAATAATTACAAATGTTAATATTTTACAATGGTTTTCTGCTGAGGTTTGTGTTTTGAAATAAATACATTCTCACTTTAAAATTATTTATAACCATAGGCTACTAACATCTGTTCTTATGTTATTTACATTTTGCGGTCCGCTAGTAAACAGTGCGAATACGGATTTAATTTAATGTTGAAGTGTTTTGATAATGAAATCTGGTTGAATAAATAAATAAAGATGGTGTTTTTCTATTACAGGATTCTTTTCTTTATGTGTTGTGAATTTGATCGTATTTTGGAATTTATTCCTTTGAATAGGTTATGGCATAGTTTACCTTATAATATTGGTTTGTTGTAGCTTACATTTAAACATGATTTTACAGTGTCTTTGGTTACTAGTGAAGTTAATACATGGGTACAAATAATATTGGTGTGTTTCTATACAATTTAATTCTTAAATATTGTTTGTCAAACTGGTTAGGCTCTAGGCTATTAAATGGTTTTCTTACATAGGTTAGGTTAGGTATTTGTTTTTCTATAAAATATGTATAACGTATTGGTTGAAATTGGATCAGTTCTCTCAGTCTTTTTGGTACTTTCATTTAATAATAATGTTATGGAATTTGGACTGTTATACAAATTTAGACCAAATCGGATTTAAAATGCGGCCGCTAGAGTGCGAACACATTTATACATATATACCTATTTATATTATATATATGATTTTTAATGACACCCCAAAATGTGTTCTAGGGACCATGATCGATGCTCATTTGCTACTCCCGACCTTGGGTCTTACCATAAGGGCCACTGCAATAGCTTATTTTTCCTATGGAAATACGATAATAAAAGATTAACACTATTATAGTACGTTCAGCGAGAGTTTGCAGTAAATCACTGTGTTCTGTGGCCATTTTGAAGCTTTATATTTAGACTTTGAATGCATTTTTTTAGTTAAATTTTAAATTTATACACATGTGACTTAATAAAACATTTATTAAGATGTTTTAATTGCCCACGTCTTTCCCTGTCATCCGTCATATGTAGCGATTTACTACAAACTCTCGCTGAACGTACTATAGTATGTAAATTATTGGGAATCAGGCTCCTGATAAAATATTATAGACTAACTAAAAACATTAGAGGAGTGTATAGGAAGAACAAAAATTACTGTTATATTTTCTCAAAGTTTTCTCTATATAGACCTAAATTAATGTGCTAATTTTCTATACATTTTCTGTACATTTAAAACATGATGTAAGTTAACTTTTGTAAGTGTATAAAATAACAGCTAATTTTGCCATTATAGTTACACACAATAATTTGTTTTTAACAGATTCAAAATGGAAAACGGCAGTGAGATGACAGTCTCAGAATATTTCACTAGAGAGAAGAAAATCAATCTTAGATTTCCTTCGATGCCTTGCATTCATGTAGGAAATGACCAGAAGACTATTTACCTACCATTGGAGGTTAGCAATTATGAAAGCCATTTGTTGATATGATAATTTATTTCAATAATAGTTAATGGTTAATTGCTCATACTTAGAAGAAAATCAAAACTCCTAGAACTCTACAAATTATTTAATTATTTATTTATACTTTATGGGCAAACTTTGGTCACTTTACAGAAGTTTTATCTCACAATTTTATTGATGACTTAAAATATTGTGGTATCCTGCAGTTATAAACTAACCCCAAAGAAGAACAACGAGCGGCGGTGGGACATTGTCGCAGAAAGAAAGTGAGGGCTGCAGAAAGATATTGTATAGAATAAAAGTTTTTTGCAGGTCAAAAACTAGGGAAGGGTCGTTTCTCCTTACAGATTCTCCATACCACTCTTTATCTTTAGCTTTGGTATCAGTATCTAAAATCTATAGCCGAACTCGAAACTCGATACCGAGAGATACTCAGTTTATATTATCAATGTCGGACTTGCCAGTTCTCCGTATTTTGAATGTAATCTCCGGTATTTACAATCGCATTCGCTATATTTAAACTTAAACCCAATTCTGCATTTAACAATAAAAATGTGAGTAGGAAAAAATGTAAAACTTTCTTAATTTGATGTATGTCGACATTTTCCCTTGTAAAATGTTTAAGCAATTGTTTCGTTTAAGTAAAGGCTCTTGTTTTATTTGTATCCTTGCTTAGGCTTAGTTATTTGTTACACAGGAAGGTAAAGTAGGTTCAAGGTTAACCACTTATGGATGCATTTCTTATCGTGTCTATTTATAGAATTAGGGTGTCTACTGTGACGAAAAGTTACAAATTTTATAGATCGGTAACTAAACTATAATAATTCTATTTGTTTTAGGCCGGGTAAAACATGTTGGGCATTTTCGGGATTTACGTTACCCGTTATTTGTTTTTTGTGGGAGTCCTGACGAAGTGCCTTTGTGTTTTACTTGTTATTCATTCCTGCAAATAGCGATATTTAATTTCCACTTTTTTGACATTTTACAAGTGTCATCTAATTAACATTTTAGCTGACCTTAGCCGTTGTAATTTAAATTAAGTTTTATCGCCGGTATTACATAGAAACAAGAATAATTTATCGTTCTCGGGAGTAGTTTTTTCATGGACATACGCTGTTGTATATTAAATTACGTTTTAATGCTGATGTTTTAAATTCGCGCTAATAATATTCGGACGTTGTATTTTTTTGCGGACATTTGTCGTATTTTAAATAATATTTCAACAATGGTAGTTCAGAAAGTTGGCACAAATTGTATTCGCACATCGATTTTTTTGGGGACATATGCTGAGATTGTATTGATTACTAATAATTAGACCTAGTTGAATTACTGGTTGTTTTTTATTGATAGGTATCGGTATCGAAAATCGAAAAATTTGGTATGGACCCATCAATATCATAAAACGCAAATCTTTACGACTGGTACAACTATTACTATTTTATCATCTCTGTTCTAGCCGTAAATGCTTATAATTTGTACACTAGTCTTATCTGTTTCTCTAGTTGGTCCATTTCAAATGACATTCTGACTGTCATTATGCATACGGTTGTTAATTGACTAGTCTGTCCATATCAACCGACTAACGATTACATAAGGGATTAGTCGAATAAACTACCGGTACTAATTTAATTAGTCGATTGGCCCATTAAGATGAGGATTGCTATTTATGCGTAAAGCGTGATTTGAAAACATTGAGAACATGGCTGCCTCTGGCGAGCATGTTGTTTGCACAGTTGCTAAGAAAAATCATATTACAAAATCTTTAAACTCATTATTTGAGACAGCATAAGGGTGATGCAGTTATGTCTACAAATCTACCACCAGCGAAGATAATAACAAATTTTTATTTAACGATGGGTACGAGGCAAAATAAAAGAAGACAGAAAAAAGTGGTGAAATTGTGATTGATATAGGCCTAAGGCCTGTATTACATTTTCAAAGTTCTTTGTCAAAGATTTGATCAAAGGTTCTCTCCTAGAGAACCTCCTCGAAATTATGTATCAATGTTTTACTTGCATGTACTAATGAAACATGATCGTGGCGCCCTAAATTGAAATGATGGCAGAATTCTCTTCGTGCCCCCTCCACACTGTCATTGTTCTTGTAAAAAGCTTTGATCACAAATGGACGTTGCGCACCACTCCAAGCATCCATAATAACAAATGGCAAGGTGCCCTTGACAGGCTGGAGTACTTTACCGATCGCCCACTTCAAGCAAAACAACTTTCAAAATTTCTCGTTTCTTTGAATCATCCTGATGAAAATTCCAGGCCCAAAATTAAATTCATTTGGTTATCTACTTGCCCAAAAGTAAAACAGATGATCTTTTAAGGAGCAATTGAAGATCATTAAAAAATGTATAGTAATAATATTACAATTAATTGATTATTTTTATGTAAAATTTACTAATCATAGTTAATTTTTTCCAAATACAAATTCAAGGTAAAAAAAAAAAATAATCATAAATTATCAAAACTTAATAATTTGAACTTGTTAAAAAAAGAAAGTATGATTTAACAAAATTTAAGAATATATACTGTAAGATGTACATGCTTAACAGTTTAATGTTGTAATTTACTATTCTTAACAAACAAAACTGGTTAGTTTTAGTAATTAAGAGAGTAAATTAGTTATGTATATTGTGAAATTGTACTGAGAAAAAATTTCATTATCATTTAAAGAATGGAGATTCATTCAGTTATGTATTTCTCGATTCATCCAATTTTCTTTACACATTTTGAAAGTCTCAACACGAATAAACAGTTTACAATTTATAAATTGTTTGTGTAGAGTTAAGTTTTTTTATATTAATCAATTGTCTACAGTTAAATAGACACATCTATCACATAGGCTACAATATAGTTGTAATACAAAAGTAATAAATCCAAAGAACGTTAACTTATTCATGTAAGTACTGTACTCCCCCACACATATTTCTTTTAATTATTTAAAACTACCTAATTTGTCTTACTTCCATCTCAAGATTTCAATTCTGGTTTTACTTTTCCTAAAACTCTTATTTTCACTTTTGCTTGATTCTTGTTTCACCCAATCTTAACTCTTTTAATACCGATAATTTTGGTGTTGCTAAAAAATATCATGCGTATTTTAGTGTAATTACACGAAATTAGTTAAACAGCTGTATTTTTGTTATTTATAAAGTTAGAAAGATGATTTTTGCAGTAAAATGTTAGTAAAAATGTGTACTAAATTATTAAATATAAAATTAGTATAAAGGCAATAAAAGATAATTAGATTGTTGTGATAAAAGTAAACACTTACCGTAAATTTTACTCCATATTCAACACTCCATTAGATGGGTATGAAAAAATAATTTTACCGTGGGACACCACTTCATTTTGTTTCAAATAATGTTGTTCATTCACACACCAATTTTCTCTTTGGGTAATAAATAAACTGCACAGACATTTTTAATAATCTCAGAATCAGATAACCCACTTATAGCACCATCACTAATATATTCATCATAAATCACATTATTTCTAATTGTATTTTCACTCAAAAGTGATCTGGAACAACTCATTTTCAATCAAAACACTAATAACTTAACCTTAAAATGAAATAACACAATACTCGATAACTTGGGCAAACAAAACACAGACAATAGTAAGGAATCAGCTGTCAAACCTGAGCCATAATAATCTTTGTCGTTCTCACTATTTACAGATCATAGATTCTATACCAGAAAGAATATTGTCTGTGCATAGAGTATAAGAGCGGATCTTTATTTAATCTTATGGAAGCAAGAAGCAAAATTATAGACACATTGGCATGGCTGTAAATGTCGATATAGTAAATGTCCGATTGATCGGACGTTGGTATTTCTCGCGTATGTACCGATGTCCGATTGATCGGACTTTGGGACTAAAAGTGTTAATCATCAAATTTGTTTTTTCCCCTCTATCTCAATAGTTCTTAATAATATAAGATTCATTCTCAGACCTTATAAAAAAATTTGAGTAAACTCGGCACTTTATTAATGTTAAATATTGTTCTGGTTTATAACTAATACAATTTACCTGTTATTGTTCCATAGTTTTCAATGTGTGTATGAAATTATTTTTATCTTTGGTTTAGTTTTGTAAAATTGTTGCTGGGCAAGTAGTAAACACCAAGTTAAATGAAACTCAAACTGCAAATATGGTCCGAGCGGCAGCAAAACCAGCAGATGAACGCAAGAGACGTATTATGGATGCTGTAAGTTTAAAGTATAATTACTTGACAACATGCTAAACTTGATAGTTTTGTAATTTGAAAACATATAATTTATTCAAAATATCTGCAACTTTGACTTCCATTCTTTCCCATGGTATTGGGTTCTTTTTGTTAGTTTTTGGGCTTTAAAAATTTTTTAATTAGTTATTAATGGGATTCCAAATCTGGACATTTAAATTAGTTAAAACTATAAGTCCCAAGACCATCTCATTTAATAAAAAAGTTGAATTGAGTTGCCCAATCTGCCTTCTTTGCAATTATAATTATTTTAAACAAAATTTTAAAAAAATAAAGATTTTTGTTCCTCAGAATATGAATTTAGTTGTCTGAAATAATATTATGTAACAGTAAATCATATTTTCTGAGCTGTGTTTGTGTACATTGAAGGTACATTTTAAATATTTGTTTGGAGTGTTAGCTGTGCCGGAAGACAGGTTGTCAAAAATTTGAGTCAAAAAAATAGTAAACTCTAATATTTCATGGTTTAGAGAATGGAAACTTTTAGGGTCTAAGTACGAAGTGGGGGTAGACAAGAATTTAGAAATGTGGGATAAAAATAACGGTATTAAATAAATAGTCAGTTAAAGTATTTATTGGATAAAATCAGTTTGGAACAGAGGGGGGGGGGGACAAATGGGAAATGTCATAAAATTGACTCCTTTTTAGATTTTAATCTAGGGGGAAAACACTATTTTAATAGTAATCAAAATAAATATAAATTGCAGGAAATAAAATGGGCATTTAAGTGAGAGCTGAATTAATTCATTTAAATTTTAAACCGTGGGTTGAAGGGATCCATGTTCGTTGTGTAATATGGCGGTGAATGAAGATGTTTACCATTTTGTGGCAGAATGCCCAATATGGGTTCAATATAGACAATCTTACCTGGGCAAAGAAAGATTATCGCTGTCAGAGTTCAAGGACTTTATGAATGGTCAGGATTGGAGTGTATTGTGTAAATATCTTGAACAAGCATGGCATTACAGATGGACATTAATAAAAGAATTTAACTTTTGAAAATATTCTTAGATTATGCTGATATTTGTTGTTATTAATAATTTAATTTTTGTAGTGATTTTTGTTCAAACTTATATTTATGTTTGTATTGATGATTTTTGATTGTCTAAGAGTAAGATTATACTTCTGTTTCTATTAAATGATAGTTAGTTGTTGCCAACCTAGCATATGGCTGCAAGCCGTGCTAGACTAAATGTTATGAAACGTTGTTGTTATTTTGAAGAACTGTAAATAAAGCATATTATTATTAGATATTTTATGTTATGTATTTGTGTGTTTTCCAGATGAGAAAGGCAAACTTCAATGCAGACAAGTGCATCCAAGAATTTGGTGTAACTGTCAGTCAAGAGTTTACGAAAATTGATGCTCGAATACTGGACCCACCTAAACTTGAGTACTCTAATGTAAGTTACCTATAAAGGGAACTATTTCAAATTTTATCTTTTGCTTTAGAAACAAATTATTTTATATTACTAAAAATAACGGAAGTACTGGTCCTGAAAAATTATTCATACAATGTTATCATAGCATCTGAACAAAATATTAATTTATTTGATGGCAGTGTAAAAAAGCAATATGCAAGAAGTATGCAGTAATGGTTACGTTCCGCCAGCTATTTTACCATAATTATTCATTCATTTGTATTTATAAACAATTACAAAAGTGCTTCAGACATATCAGAGTACTTTAAAAATTAATTAATACAGTTATAAAAACTAGTCCTGTACCATTAAATTATTAAAAATACATAACCAATTCCATTGGACCACAATGAAATAATTAATATTGTAAGCAATAAACTGTTAAAAATATAAATTTAAAACAGGCTATGCATGATAAACAAGAACCAACAAAACCTCAGAAAATTTAATAAAATTGACAATTTAATAGAATATATAACTTTTAATGAATTAAACAACACAAAATAATAACACAATCAATACATAACCACCAAAAATTAATTGAGGATACACGCTCTTATTTCATGAGCTTACCCACTGGGTAATAACGACCCTTATATTAACATAACTAGTAATCCCCCGTGAGAAATCACAGGCAGATTAATTAGATACACATCAGAAATACTTCATTTCAAAAATACTGTTTAAAAACAACAGACTTTATACAATTATAAGGATTATAAAACTGTAGGCCTATTTGTTAAAATTTTTAATTTACATATTATGTTCACACACCTGATGGCAAACCACGAAACATGTTGTCTGTAGCAGACCGGAATCAGACAAACAGCTTCGGGTGCCGAGGGAGTGATAGCCAGCTAAGGGAATGCTATATTGTTCATTAAGTTTAGGTTCCAAGCCCCCGACCGAGTTAAGACCCCACGGACAGAATCGATAGATAAAAGTTCAGCTTGTTTTTTTTTTATTACTAGGAATATTATAGACTAATTGTAGCTCTTTTTTTTTTAATAATGGGAGCCATAATGGACTTACTTCTTTGCTTGTTTGACTGATGAAATTGTCCGCTAGCATTATGTACGAGGCTTCAATTATCTTTCATTTTGAAGCTACTTTCCCGGTGTATGATTGCCTCTTCCCAATTAATTGTTGATTTATGTTCCTGAAACGTTGTTTATTGATTTTTAACACACAAATGATGGCAAATGTCCGAATAACTAAAATTGAACATCCATCATTAATAAATGATAACTTCAAACAGAGTATAAGAAGTTGTAAAAATAACATTACATTTAAAAAGGTTCAGAAAAAAAATGGTGAAAATGTTAATCCTCCAAGTGTCTGGCATAGTCAGTGCAATTTAAAATTATTGCTACCGCATTAAAGTGATTTTGAAAATTTTCAGAAAAAATATACCAAATCAGGTCTTAACGCATAATTTCCGAGAGTTTAAAACAAAATGTAATTTTTATGATTAATTTTTATTATTTTAAAAATCAATTAGATTGTTGTTGTTTTGATAACCAAGAACACAACATAAATTAGTAAGAAGGTTATATACATTAGAGTCCCGCTGTTCTGAACCAGGGCTATTCCGAACAGAGTTCAGAAAAAATACTAATTTTTTAGCTTAAAAACAGGAAAAATTAAAAAGACGTTTGTGAAAAATGTACATTTATTGTTATACAAAGAAGTTAAATAGAGACATACATAGAGCCTAAGTTTGGTGAATACGCCTGAAACCAAATTGGAATGAAATCTGGTTACTTAACAGTACATATCGGCTTCATTTATACAATTCTATAGAATCATTTTTAATCACTGCTAAACACTAACACTAACTAGTAATTTGCACACACTTAAGAAGTAAAGTCAGTGATTTTTTTCTGACTAGCACTGAATCGACTTTAGGATGCAACATAACATCATTTCGTGTTGATGAAGCGTGTTGTTCGATATAGCATAAGAGCATTTGCCGCGTCTCATTTGATTTGAGTTCAGTTGGAGTGTCCAAGAGCAGGTCAACGGTGTATAGAGCTAACACTAGCAAATGTCCCTGCACTTAATTTACGCCTTAACAAGTCAATACGTTGATATTATTCATGAAATCCGCCTATTCCGAAATTCCTGCTAAACCGAACAGTGTTCGATCCCAATTAGTTCGGGATAGCGGGACTATACGGGATTTTTATAAATCCACTGAACAAGTGTACAAAATTCTTTAAATAATGACAATGAAATAAATAACTTGTAATGTTTTATATATAATTATGTTACACTCTAAGAAAATAAATTATATATCGCCAAATTTGTTTTTTTTAGTAATTAAATTACTTTTGTAGTGGTTATTTATTTATTGTACTATCAAAACTTTAAAAAATGTTCTTGTGTACAATTGTTTGGGGTAGGTGGTTGTTGATTTTGCTCTACAAAGTATCCTATGAAATAAATATTTTCTGTAAATGAACAATTTTATTTCAATTAATTTAAAATCTACATTTAAAGAATACCTCACAATTATAACCTTAATCAAGAAAGTAAACGTATAATGCTTAATCAACCTAAATATCGCCCTATGCCATTATGTTTACAACTAAAAGTTTGAACTTAAAAAAAAAAACAGCTGGTAAATTATAATATACACTAAACAAACTTTTCTAGCATGTATCATACAGAGCATTATAAGGGATAAACATAGTTTTGGTTAGTGTGTGATTTTTAATAACCAGGTGAAACGTTAACAGTTTGTTAATGTTGATATTGGTTGTTACAGGAAAGTGTTTTGCCAGTGAAGGGAGTGTGGAGGCCTAGCAGGTTTTACAAAAGCAACAGTCTTAATGATTGGAGAATTCTTAACCTGGACCAAAGGACTCGTGATGATACCCTTTGGTATGGACAAGATTTAATTAAAATTTTTACCAGAACATTGTAACAATAAGCTGAAAATTTAGCCTTTCTCATAAAATGTGGTCTGTGTGCAACAAATTTTATCCAATTAGTTTGGTCACTCTTTCGGACTACATAACTAGGAATAATTATCACAATATTTGGTTGACATGTCTGGAATCTCAAAGCCTGGAAAAGTTAAAGAAATTTTTGTTAAAGTTGGGGAAAAGTTTGACTTTGAGAAAATATTCAACATTTTAAAATGAACCAATAAATATTATTAGAGACAGATGCTCAAACTGGTCTAAGAATACTCTTTGTTTCATATTTGAATTTTTAAGGACTAATCAAATAAACCTTTTGGTACCATAATAAAAATATGTCCCATTAAATCCTTTTCTAACTTGTGTGAGACTTGCTCAAAGTTAACGTTGTTGTGTTATACAACAACTAATAAACTTAAACATATTACTTATTCATTTCTCTATGCAAGCCAATGCAGTACATATTCACGTGTGTATCATTTATAAACCAAAAAGATGTATGATTTGTAAGATTAATAATTTTGAAAAAACACCATTTTCAAATGGTTCGGGCACCATTTTGTAAAATTAATGATTTTGAATAATAAAACTGTCCCTGTTTGGGAGCTATTTTGTAAGATACTAGAGGTGGGCGTTATTTAACGTAACTGGAAAAATAATACTATTAATGCGTTGCAGACTATTATCATGTCAATACGTTACATAGGATACCCTATTATTTTTGTAACGTGAAGCGATAACGCAGTGAAGGGGACTGACGAACTTTCCAGAGAGGTGTTAATTCCAAGTCTTGCATCAAGTAATCATGTCTTCAATATTAGATTTCAAAATAATACCTCGACAAAAATAACACCTTGACAAAAAAAAAAAAAAAAATACCTTGATAAAAATAACACCTTGACAAAAATAATACCCTTTGAGAATACGGCCAGCAGATAACTTTCTTCGTTTGCATTAATACGTTACAATATTAACAGGATGCAGCAACTTACACACAGGCTGCACATTATTAAACCCGAATAAACAGGATGTTTGGTGTGAGATTCCAGGAAATATTTCTTGCCCTTCCCTGTGTCTGTATTCATTGATTCCAAGAATCCATTAAACATAATAGCTTATATGCAGATATGCACATTCACATAATAATTACTGCTGACATAAAATATTAAAAAAATAAAACTGCTTTATAGAACTATCCTTTCCTAGGCCTTACGGAATAGTTGATTTAATAGTAGTTTAATTTAAACAATTGTCACTGTGCAATATAATTTAGTCTAAAAGTTTAACTTAAAATTATGTTTTTTGAAATTTTTGTCATCAATAACTACTCTAGGTTTAAATTTGATTTCTAATAATTTGTATATTATATATTTATTTATGTCTAATTATTTTGACAATTTTAATTGCATTTTGTTAGTAAAGATTTTCTTTGAAACATTTAACTTAACGCAGCAGAAGAAATTACTTGAGAATCTTGGTCACTTTTTAAGATAAAGTAATCTCGCTTTTAACACTTTCATTAAATGCATTATATTTTTTAATGTTTATTTTAAAATTTGTAGCTGAGTATTTAAAATTTGATGTTTTAAAATTTTTAGTTATCAATAATTACTCTAAGTTTAAATCTTGTTATAATTTTTATATTATATATTTATTTATTTATATCTAATCATTCTGAAAATGTTTGTTTTAATGTATTTTGTTAAGAAAGGCGTTTTTTGGAGTATTCAAGTAACGCTCCAGACAATATTACTTGAAAATATTGGTAACATTTCATAAAGTAATCTCGTCTGCAATGTAACACTAAATAAATAATACACCTTGCTAAAACAGTCTGCTAGTAACTTGCCCGCAACGCAACATCATATTACCAAATTGTTTCAGTAATTTCGTCTACAACGTTATATCAAATAACACCTCGGCAATTTCCCGCCACCTATTAATTCTTTACAAATTTAATGCGTTATTTCAACCTATTACCAAGATGCCGTGGAACGTTGCAGATTATTACCACAATATAACGGTAATTCCCAACTCATTGAAAGGTACATAACTCATTGTAATCAAAAACTTATTGTAATCTATAACTCATCTCATTGTAATCTATGTTCGAGGAGAAACCGTGTTGACCATAATTCCTACAAAGGCCAGTTTAGCCACTGCCTTAGAATTAAAAAAATTATGTAGTACGTGAATTAATTTATTATTCATTATTTAGTATTTAACTTTCATTCAAAATCATTTATTTAGCAAATTTCAACAAAAAACACTTTATAATCTCAATTTCAATAATTCTCATCTATGTCTAATCAAACCTGTGTTCTAATGATGTGAATCTATCTTGCATCTTTTCACTTACTACATCATCTATGGTCACTTCCATGACGTCAGGACTACAAATATAACTTGGCACAGTTCACGAACCCCTATTCCCTGGATTGACAAAGTTGACAGTCCATGACTACAAGGTTTAGTGCTCAAAGTAATGTTTCACGCTAAATTTACTGTAACCTGCACAATCTTCGCATATCCTATTAAATCTAATTTTATGAATTTTGTGGACAAAAGCTGCTACAGTACTCACTATAATGAGGCTGTGGTTAATAATGAAGACTAGACAGGCATGATGGTCAATTTAAGCTGCATGTCTATGAATTTTTCATCAAACCAAATAAATCAATTTGTTATAAAACACATATTATTGCTTCAAAAGAAAACAAAACGTTCACCTTGAGGCGTGATACTTGGCCTAAACATTTAATTTAAATTTTTTTAAATTTACATAAAAAAATAAGATAAAAAAAATATTTCGAAGTTCAGACAAACACTTTCTTTGTTACTTATATTAAAACTAATACTTGCAAGTTTTTGCGTTGGGGCCCAATCCAATGTCCATCAATTTACTTTATAACACTCATAGACAGTGTGAATTTAAGGTTTTTCCCAATTTTGCTTTATGAGTCGAACAAATTTCAAAATTGGCCCAGTTTGGAAAAATTGGTGCTTTATGAACTCACGGAGATTGATGCTCTACAACTTTTAGCGAGGCGATAGAATTTGATGTTGGAAAGTTACAGTACATTGAAAATGGGTAAAACACAGTTTTTTGCAAAGTTGGACAAATTTGCTGTTTTTCGGATCCCCATAAAAAATCAAACTACTGGGTCAATTTTGCATTTTGCTTTTTTAATCGACATGAAATTTTATCCTCTTTAATTTACTATAGTACGGTTTTTACAAAATATGGACCGTTTTCGGAGTTATAAGCGAAAACCTGGAAAAAGGCAGAATATTTCGAGATTTTTCGGCTCTCAAAAGTTGTCCCTCTCACCTTCCAGGTCGCAAACTTAAGATTTGGTGGCATACCCACACCTTACCAAACGATCCTAGAAAAAAATCTTTTGCCCCAATTAATGTAAGCTGAACCACATTAATTCAGGCACATTATATATATTCTCTTTTTGGATTCTCTATATACTGGGCTATACGTTAATTTTTTCTGTGAATTTATACATTTATTTTTCAGCCGTTTCCGCTTGCTTGCTCTGTTCTCATTCCACACTTTTGATTGGTCCATGTAACTAACCAATAAACTGATTTGTTTCAAATTCAATCCTACATGTCCTGCAATTAAATACTATTTTACATTACAAAAGATATTGTCTGCATGTAACCTTTTACAAATTTGCAATAAATTATTGATTTATTTTAATTCTTTTCTCAGTGCATGCATTATTTAATAAATACATGGGATTTTCATATGTTACAGATTTAATTTAATTTCTGCAATTAGATGTAGTGTAATTTTGGTTCAGATAGAAAAATTACATTTTTCAAATATTTAAATACTATTACTCTATCTGATTTCAGGAACTTTGCCAGCATGATGTCGAAAATGGGGGCCCGCCTGGGCATTTCTATTGCCAAACCTAATGATGTGAGGTCAGTGACTCTAGGAAGGCAGGGTAACAGTGCGATTCAACCAATCATTGATTATTTCAAGGCTGCTAAATCTGCACAGCTGATTGTTGTTATCATCAATGACAGAGACCAGGGAATTTATAGTAAATATTTAATTATATGTATTTATATTAGTAATCTATACACTTAATAGTGGAGAAGGGCTATTCATTTAACTTTGGTACGGAGCCTAGTGTTAACTCGGTTTTGGGCATTTTATAATGCTTAACACGTTCGGTACCCCCATTGTAAAAGGTTCTCGTACACATAGACTAGTAGTGTTGCATGTATGCGACGACCGGTTTCTGTCCACACACTGATACCACAATTAATTGTGCGACGCCTTGTCTAATTGAAATAGACTGATGTTTGTGGCGGTATTATTTTGTTATTTAACATCTAATTTCGAAGTACAGTAGAAACTCATTAATCCGAACTAATTGGGGCTCTAAGTCGTCCGGATAATTGAAAGTCGGGATTAAATGAAATAACCTTAATATGAACAAAGGTACATAATGAACACCCTTTATAGAAAACGAACATGTATTTTGAGTTAAGTTGTATGTACAGACAATACGTTAATTCATAAAACATGTAGTAAAATGTATTACACTGTGAATATGAAAGGCCCATTCTGTGCTTAAGGCATTATACATGTTTATAAAACACAGGAAACAAGACTTAGAACATGAGGGACCAGGCTCTTTCTCTCTCTCACTCGCTACTAGTTTAGAATGGCTTATTCCAAATTTAGCTGAATGTAATCTTTATAACTGGTGGTCCGGATTAAGTGAAGTCCGTCATAATGGGGTCCGGATTAATGAGGTTTTACTGTACTAGTACATTTTAAAGGCCCGATTTATTGGTATCAGTATGTAGGAAGGTCTGCTGTTCATATGTGGTGCTTGATTAGCACTTTTGACGTTTTTAAAAGCTAGAAATTTTATAGTCTGGATTGCGCTAAATGATCTTTTACGCAAGAACGTGAAGTTCTCAGTAAAATTACCAAACTTTCTTATGCAACAATTTCTGGTGGTTTACCCGCCTTTTTATTTCATAGGAATGTGAAGACGTGAAGTTCTCAGGAAAATTAGCTCTCTTTCTCACATAACAATTCCATATATGCAACAACTTCAAAAATGCTGAAAACAGTTAAAAAACATCTGGTGTGCACATCACACAACTTTCCTTACCAAAATAGATGCTGTATCAATTACCAAATTTTTCGAGCGAGAGATTGATGATACCATTTTCGAGTTAATAGGAGTATCCGTTTCGAAGAAAGCGGTACTAACTTCAAAACGGTTAATCCCACGGACCTGATTTTGGTCTCAATCGATTTCTCACCCCCAAAAATGTCAAGGTCGATACCAAACACAGCTAGTTTAAAAAAAGTCATTTTTGCCCCCAAAAAGGGCGTTTTTGGGGTCAATTTTTGAAAAAATGGAAAAAGTTGAGGGGGTATCTTTTTTGACATTCTTTTGGACGCTGAATCGAATGAGACCATTTTCAAGTCGATAGGACCAGACATTTCGGAGATACAAACAAAATAACTTGCGTTTTTGTAATAACTTTTTTCAACGAATTTTTAAGGGTATATAGCGTACATAGCGTGTTAAGGGGGTCTGAGTAGACTATGTTAGCAAAGTTTAATCAAAATCGTTAGAGGGGTTTTGGAGTAAATACCAAAAATGTGCTAAAAACTGGTCCCACGGTAAGACACCACCTCCGATTTGCTTCAAATTTACATGGGTTTAATTGTTTACGTGTTTGAAGATATCCTGTAAATTTCAGTTCGATCCGTCCAGCCGTTTGCCCTGTGCACTCCGGGCACACACACACACAGACACACAGGCAGACCAATTGCCAAAAATGCATTTTTTGGACTCAGGGGGCCTTGAAACGTAAAGATATTATGAAAACTCGACATCGAATTTTTGGGTCGATCGCAATACTTACCTTACCTAGTATAGGGTATTGCTTGATTTATATTTTAGATTATTCAAAAGTATATTGACTCATTAGATCAAAATCGTACTCATTGTCTGAGGTGTCATAACTGTTTATCCCAGTCTATGTAAATTGTTTAATAGTATCACGATAATCTATGGTGATGAACCGAGCGACGCATATATGCAACGCTTGGTAGTGAACGTGTTAATATTTTGTAAAATACGTTCAAAGTTGTATTGCAAAGATTGTTCATCATGTTCGATCATTTCGTTCAGAATATTTCTTGTACATTTTTTTTAAATATATAAAATGGTGTAGGCCTAAAGTATTTTTCTTTAAATTTTAATATTGACATAATCAAAAAGTAATTTTGAACATAGAAGGTCCTTACAGAAAATTAGAGTCCTAATTAACACAGCAAAAATGTCGGAAATTATATCTGTTTTTTTTAAATAGGCTATATAGCTATATATGTTTGCAGGAAAATAGTAAAAAACTTAAAATGTTTAAGAACCTTTAAGGAGATTCTAATCTTCAAGTAGTTATATCAGATAATCTAATTCAATTCTGTTTGATTTCATACAAACAAATTCCTATAGTTTATAAAATCATAAATGTTAAAATGATATCAAATATTATAATAGGCTTATATAAAAAAAACCACTTAATGAAGAAATTAACCTCAAATACACTTTGGATGAAAAGTAACAGTAATAACATGTTGACTAATACTTTTATGCGTATAAGGCTATACATAACTAAAGATAATGCTAACGTAACTAAAGTGTGTGTTTTTGTGTTTAAAAGTGAATTACAGGTGCACTACAGCCAACATTATAACTAAAAACATAAAATATGTCTAATGAAAGACCAGAAACTCTTCTTTAAAATACCTTAAACAATCTAAACAAACTTGTTTTTGTACTGCTGTATACAACATGAATAATACCGGTAACAATCTGGTAGACAATCTGGTTTTGAGAATTAATTGATGCTCACTATCTTTAGGGTGAAAGCAATACACAAACTAAAAAAAAAATTACGGTGAAGATTGGTAAAAATTTTTTAGTAGTGAAGTACACAATTTCCCAATTGCCCAAAAAAGAAACATTATTGTCATTTTTTATTCAAACTTATTTCAAAGACTAAGATAACACATATTGTTTTCATTTTTTGAATAAATTACAATGATTACACAATTAAAAAATAAAATATTATTTAGAAATATTGACTCATTATTTTAAAAGAACTGTTTAAATGCCTCTTTGTTGGTCACATACTAAATAAAATATTGAATTTTTTAACCAAATTTTTCAGACTTAACGTCAACAGTGATAATAAAAATTAAATACAACTTACGGGATTGCTTGTACACTCACTATCAGTGGACTACAGTTTCCCTGTCTTTGTCAGTACTATGTCATCCCTGATAGTGTTGTTTTATGATAATAATTCATCTATAATCTGTGATTTCAAGTCAGACATTTTTACATTATTGAATTTGTGGGGACTTAGTTATAGTTGTAGAATAAAACGAATTACAGTAAATTAAAGTTCAGTATTATATATAATCAAATGTATCGTTTCACGACTGAAAGGATTGAAGAAACCTTTACGTTCCACAATATATCACTCTTTATTTGAATCTTAGATGTAATAAATGCAATGAATACTACCTACTGTTAAATTTGGCCATTATGTGGTGTACACAAACAAAGAATAAAATGGGAGTATTGCAAGACATGCGGTAAGGGTGGGAATACTTCTGCAGATATTGTGTTGTTGATAGTGCCGTGCCATTGTCACAAACTACCTTTCTTCTTGTGTGTGGTGGGAGTTGTAATAATTATTATTTTCCTTATGATACATTTAACAGGAAAGTTTTTTTAAAACACAGCAGAGCCCCGCTATTCCAAAAATCCGCCTATTCCGAACAGAGTTCAGAAAAAACACCGATTTTTTTAACATAAAAACAGGAGAAATTATAAAAACGTTAGTGAAAAAACGTACATTTATTGTTATACAAATAAGTTAAATAGAGACTTGCATAGAGCCTAAGCTGAAAACGCCTGAAACTAAATTTGAATGAAAGCAGGTTTTGTTTCTTTCACGTTTTCCATCCTTTTTGCGGAAAGGAAGCTACGGCAACAAGCGTCTGGTATAACGGATACCGGGTCCATCAAAAAGAAGAAAGGATTAGATACAACAGCTAGGCACTAGTAGTGTTGTCATTACCTGCCAGATGGGTTCATCCGTTTTCGTTATCTCGAAGGAATTTTATTTTTTTCTCGATCTTTTTTCAAGTCGATGTGGTACTATCGGACAGACTGCAGGGTGACAAAACAGACAGTTCGAACAACCTATCCCTTCTCTTTCGTTTTTGGAAGAAAACGGAATCATAATGCAACGGAAGGAAAAACGGATGATGCAAACCTACACTAAGGCGAGTTCAAGAGCATTTGCCGCATCTACGTGTGATATGAGTTCAGTTTGAGTGTTCACCTCCTCCTCGCTTTCCTCCGATCCGATCAACGCTGTATAGAACTGACACTAGCAGATTTAATTTACGCCTTAACAAGTTAATACGTTGATATTATCATAGATCATGAATAATAAATAGATCTTGCATCCATACGGGTTCTGTGTGCCGAAAAAAAGGTTGTTGCGAAAATAGTACATGATCACGCCGCGAGGTAGCGCTAGGGAGAAATCATTGGTAGCATTGGTGTTTCAAACAGCTTCCTTCGTTTCCCCAATAGATAGCGCCAAAAAAGTTGAATTTCCAGTGGAACAAAATATTGCATTGGATTGGAGTTCTATTAGGTTATCCAAATACAATGACATTATTAATGAAATTCGCCTATTCCAAATTCCCGCTAAACCGAACATTGTCTGGTCCTAATTAGTTTGGAATATCGGGACTCTACTGAAAAACGAAATGAATAAAACATTTTGTAAGGGATTATTTTTACAAAGAAAATGTTGCCTCCAATTCCTCTTTATATTATTTTCATATATTATAATTGGTTTATCTAATCTAAACAATTAAAGCCATTCAAATGTAATTCTTTTGGTTTTACTTCTCTTTTACCATAACTTTTTGTCAGGTACCCAGCAGAGTATTAAATAGTCTACAACTGAAAACTAAAAATGAATTCATTTTCTGTATAATTCAATTTATATCTACATAAAATTAAAGTAGGAAAACCTTTTTTTATTTACTAAGATTTAAATGTATAAATGTGAATAGTGGAACTATTTGAATTTAATTATAAACTCTGTTTGGAAATAGATCTGTATTGGGAATTTAGTAAAATAACCCTCTTTGAAAATATCTCAAACTTTAATAATTTGTGAAATGGATTTCTATTCCATTACTTTAAAATATAAAAACATAAATTTTAATTATTTCCAGTTTCACTCTGTAGCTACTACTATTTCAGTGATCACACATAGTTTTTTAATACTGGTTACAATTTTTTTTTTACATACAAGCATAAAAATCTAAACTTTAAAAAAATATTACAGGCAGAGTAAAGCAGTCGGCAGAATTAAATGTGGGAGTGTTGACACAATGCATCAAATCCAAAACCATGGCTAAAATGAACGATGCTACTTGCTCCAACATTTTGCTGAAAGTCAATTCCAAGTTGAATGGTGTCAACCACCAAATTGACAGATCTTGCAGGTAATGTATAATTCTGTATGGATGTTTGTAACAGTTATAATATATAGAATGTTTTTTTTGGATGTGCCCTTGTTTTCTTAGATCCACAAGTTAAATTGTGGAGCATCAATTGTTCGGATTAATTTAAGATTAGACAATTGTGTTTTAAGATAATTGAAAATATAGGAAAATATATCCATAAAATATTATTACGTTAGGCGTTATAAAAATAAAAAACTTGTAATTATATTTGTTTAAAAAATTTGAAATCAAGAAAATATTCTAAGTTACAAATAAATGTGAACTATCCTTTATTGATTACTCACTTCATTATTTAATTTCAATAAAAACACTCTTTAATTACTTTACTTTAAAATCAAAAACAAATCTTCACTTAACCTCAAAAACTTCTCTGTTTACCTTTAGACATCTATCAATTCACATATAATACATCTATGCTCTATGACTTCATCTGTGATTACACCGCTAACCTGTATGCCGCCTACGTCATAGTACAAAGCTTATATTGCACAACTCTGCACTATGAATTTAGCGCCAACGCCTCGCACCAATATAATCTCAAATAAGTCATATTTCTTTGTCTTGCATATCATATTTTACACAAAAAACTTACTTTAATTTAATTTTCCAGGGTGTGTTTCGATAAGCTGCTAAAGTACTCGCTACAAGGATATTTGTGGAAAATAATGAAGACTAAGACATTGTGACGAATAACTAAAACCGTTTACTCCATCATGTTAAAAGTATTTACACAACAGCAAAATATTGTCAACATACATAAAACATACAACATACAAATTATTAATTAGAGAGACGCAATGTTAATTGAAAAATATCTAACAAAGATGTTAAAATGGCAGAATGAAATTTAAAAAAAGAAGTTAATTTTTCCGAGTTATGTAAATTTTAAAAAATGTACCAAAAATGTTCAAACCATATTATAATTGCGTATTGTACGTTGGGCCCATATCACTGTTTTTCCTTTACACTTAGCACAATCCATTTTAAACACATGTTCACTAATATTATATCACACCAATCCTGTTAAATTGTTCGTACGATTTTGACGACAAAGCGTACACACCTTGTACAAATCACGTAGTTGCCCTTAGGCCATTTAACTAACTCCAACTCACAAAAACTCATCTTTTTTAAAATAATTCGTGGACTTCCACATTTCTTACAACAGACTCGACACCATCTTTACCAAGGAAAAAAAATGCTCAAATGAAGATGTGTAAAGCCTCCTCGACTTTTTTCTTTCACCGCTTACCAGCACCGCTAACTGTATCAGTTTTATCCTCTCCATTCTCTTACTGCAAAAACCTGTGATGTATGTGATTTTGATGTACAGTTCTTTTTGTTTATGGTTTTAAACACCTGTTAACTGTTCAATTGTTTGACTTTAATAGATTTTCTTACTTTATTTTAATAGACTACGCACTGTTCTTTTCCACCTATGTTCCCAACCTCACACAAGTATATGACCCTTTTATTTATATATGATATTTTTTATAAACATTTAAGATTAAGTCTGCTTTTTTATATATTTAATTTAATTATTTTTATTTATTTTCTTTGGGTCTTTATGTAATTATTTATATAATTCAATTTTCTTAATACTGCTTCCTAGATTTTGCGTCTCTCATTTTACTAGACCCTTCACTCTTTGTTTCTTTACTATGTGAATTTACATATCTTATCATGTTTTTCTCTCACATGGATTGTAGATGTCACAATATTTGAAAATGATAAGTTGTTTATTTAATGTGCTCATTTTTCATTGTATTCATGTTTAAATTGAAGATGAGTTTAATCTTGTAAGGGAGGGGTGGAAGTTGACCATTGCATCAAAGCTTCTCGCACATATATTTAAATCCTCAGTTTGGATAGTTTGTATTTCATTGTTAATTTTGATTACTCGCGACTGCTGTCATTGTATAAAAATAACAACAAACTCTAAAATTTAACAACTAAGCTCTAGAGTGATCGTTGTCAGGAAACATTTTCAGTGTCCTTAGCTTAATGAATATGTGATACGACATTAGTGCAAACTACCATAAATAGACCAATGTGATGGTAAATCATTTTAATATAATTATTATTAACAGTCTGAATTTCAATAGCAAAAATGTTTTTAAATATAAGACTAGTTGTTTCATTTTTAATACAAAATGAATATTGTTTCAGGCCCAAAATATTTGGCAGACCAATAATGATTGTCGGTGCTGATGTGACTCATCCATCTCCAGATCAGAAAACAATCCCTTCAGTTGCAGCTGTGAGTATTGTCTTATTCTTTGAACATTAGTTTAGATTAGAGTGAAACCGGTTTTCTCAATGTCAAACCCAATACTGATACCGAAAATATTGTCCCTTTTTAAAAGTGTGATAAAACTGATCAAGTTTCACCGATACTTTTAAAATAGCGATCCTGTGATCATGTAATTCATAAAAAATTATTAGTACATAAATATGTCGCTATACTTTAAAAATTAATGATATTATTTACTCTAAAAACATTTCTAATCAGGGTTAGCCCTAGCTTTCCTTGAACCAAGCTCTGTATTACATTTAGATTTTCACCTATTTCATTTTAAGACTCAATTTAGATCACACATGCCATAAAATGGGTCCCTTTGTATACAGGATAGGGAAAGTGGTAAAACTATAACAAAGTTTAACCCTTTAAGAGCCACTAACTATAGACCACATGATGGGGACAAAAGCATTGCAAGTCAATGACACCTATGCACGCAGAATAAACATATAAAATTGTATCAAAGAATTGTTAACACTGTCAGAGTTAGCAAAATTGTATATTTACTTTCTCTGAACTATTATTGAATTGTGGAACATCCATTCGTTATCAATATGTATTCTATGAAAAAAGTGCATGGTCTACTGTTGTGGGCCAAACACTGTAACACTTACAGTCCTTGTAACGAAAACATTGTATGATTTTAACTAGTAAATTCCCATAGTGACTAAAACTTAGAAGAATGGTCTGGTAGATAAAAAGACGCAATATATAATAATAGATATTTGTAATTCATATATATATATATATATATATACAAATTTGTTTAAGACGCAAAATAATTAAAACATAATCATTTAAATAAACATAAAGTAAAAAATAAGCAGACTATATATAATAAAGAATAAAAAGCAGACTTAAAAAAATATTCAAGTGTAGAAGTGTGTAATATATATAAAGTGTATAAAGGTTCACAATAACTAAAAACAGTGGTGCGGTTGAAAAAAGCAATTTAAAGTAAATAAATGGTCACATAATAAACAGTTTTATTAATAAAATATAACAAAGTGGAAGTAAACAATTGTAGCAAAGAAATCATATAAGAAACGTAAATATAAATGCACAGTGCAGGCGAGCTAGATCGCATGGCTAGTGAGGGTTGAGTTAATTCAAGAGGCCTTGTACCTCTTCACTAAGAACCAGAACATGGCGTATGAGTAGTTTGTTTGTGTGTGCCTTGTTGGCGAATTTTGAGAAGAAACGTGGTTTTTTGGAGTGGAGGAGGAGAAATGGACTTCTCAAAGTAATAAATAGATGGTGTAGCATTAGTATACGCTTGGGTGTGAAAATTCTTCGTGTAATTGTGAAGAAAATTAAACTTGTGTAAACGGGACCACGAGGCAGTCTTTTTGGTGTGTCGAAGTTATTTGTGTGACTAAATATCCAACGTAATCCAAGAAATCCTAGGTAAAAACATTAGTGTGAACAGTCTCGTGAGTATATATGGCCACAATATTTAAAAATTTTAGTCTGCATTTCAAAATTTTAAACTTTTTTAATATGTAACTTCATTTAATTTGGTATTGCGTCTTAACTTAGTAAACATAATTGTAACTGGTATCTTGTATAAAGTATTGACAATTTGTTTTATTTGTTTCATGATAATGATGAATTTGTTTGTATATAATTATTTTCTTATAATGAGTGAGTAAAAACATAGTTGTTCCGCCGCAATGTTTTGAATTCTTTCGTTTAGCCATGTTCACCCATCTAGTGAGTACTTTGCAGTCAAAGACACACGACCTGAGAAGTTAAATTTACAATAGAATATTTTTAAAGGTAATTAATTATATGCATAAATAAAGATGAGAGCATACAAATAGGTTATATGTGGATTATTAATTTTTTTTTTATATCAGAGTTAATGTGAGGAAGTTTTATAAGGTTTTACAAAGGAGGTTTTAAGGTGTAAGGTGGAGTTATAAGTTGGAGTTAAGGTGAGTCACATGGTGAATAATTTTTGTAGTAGAGGTTGAAGAGAGAGGAGTGTTTTTTATGATTAGGGGAGAGGGGGGAACATTTCAACAAATTTTAGTAAATTTTTTTTTACGATAAATATGTTTCTTGATCCTCTAATATTTAATACTTTCTTTTACATTAGTATGTTTGGCACCTTGTCAATTTTTACCACCGTTCCACTTCAAATCTAAAAGGTCTAAAATTATATTCTAAGTGAAGCTTAAATTTGTTGAATTGTGCCCCAACCTTGGGGCACTTTTCAACAAGGTACGGGGTACCTTTCAACAAATGAATAACTTTATTTTTAAATTAAATAAACTGAAGTTTTAATGAAATATTACATATTTTTAGGTAAAAATTTAGCAAAACTAAACCTAAAAATTAAATGACAACTGTTTTCAATAAAAGTGTAAAACATTGACTTGACATTTCAACAAATACATTACTTTATTTTTAAATAAAATGAACTAAAATTTTTATAAAATATTACATATTTTCAGGTCAAAATGTATCAAAACTAAATCTAAAAATTAATTTTAGTTTGTCAATTGTTTACAATAAAAGTATAAAGCATTGACTTGACCTTTTAACAAACAAGTAACTTTATATTTTAAAAAATGAACTTAAATGTTAATGAAATATTAGCCTACATATTTTCAGGTCAAAATGTAGCAAAACTAAAGCTAAATATCAAATTTACTGTGTCAATTAATT
>JAGFPH010002625.1:0-20286 GCA_018207615.1 Philaenus spumarius | reverse complement strand
AGAGCTTGCACATCATTAGAAGCTGGCTACAATCCTCCCATAACTTTCTTGGTAGTTCAAAAACGTCATCACACTAGATTCTTTCCAACCAATCCTAGAGATGAGGATGGAAGAAATAAGAACGTACCTGCTGGCACAATAGTAGATACTGAAATAACTCATCCTAGAGAGATGGACTTTTACTTAGTCAGTCATGCTAGTTTACAGGTACATTGATATTTAAAACTAAAGGATAGTGCTGTACTAAATAATGTATTAAGATTTCTGCAGAGGCAAAGGTTGCAAAAACCTATGTTTTGCTCCCAATATTTTGAAAAAAATACATCTAATTTGTAGCCGAGGCAATCTTATATAAAAATGCCCAAAGACGATTTCAAATTTTGGTTTTATAGTTAATAATGTACAAGACTTAAGCTTTAAAGAATCACACAAGTCACACTAGTTTGTACTTTATTTCCCACCCACCTTAGAGAGGTTGAGTTTCAACTGCTTAATTTCAATTGTATGATATCCAAAGTGCTTAAAGTAAAAAAATATGAACTAAAAGTAAAGTATGTACCGGATAAAAATTAGGCCTGTGCGAGCCTAGATTTTTGAGTTCGAGCCGAGCTGAGCCGAGCTTTTTATATAGCTCACGAACTCGAGCTTTTGACGAGCCGAGCTTTCTTATTACTTACTTCAATGTAGTACTAGGTAACAATCGGGGATTAAAACGATAAATACTTAATTTTAACAGCACTAGAGTAAAAAAGTAAGCCTAATATATGTATTATTTACATTCTTATTTTTTAGTCTGGGGACCATGATCAGTGCTCACTTATTACATCCAACAAAATTAATGAGCTCCCGAAGTTGTGGATCACCCTGTATATAAAGTTTTTAATGACACCTGAAAACGTGTTTTGGGGACCATGATCAGTGCTCACTTACTACACACAACAAAATTAATATTGCATTGTCATCGGTCCTTGATAAGTGTGCAAAGTTTCAAATCAATCCGACGTTTTGAAGGGGGTGAAAATCACGTCGTGTTCGGGGGACCATGATCAGTGCTCACTTACTACACCCAAAAAATTAATATTGCATTGTCATCGGTCCTTGTTCTTCATATATACTATACACAATGATATATATATATAGAAGTTTTCACTTCAATAAAAGTATTCAGCCAAGTTAAATTACGGACAAAAAGTCACTCTCAACACCTATTATAAAATATTGCCACATTTTCGATGCCATTGATTAACTAGCCTACTCCGATTAAGTTTCCACATATCCTCAACTAACTAAACTTAATCAAATTAATATGTTAATTCAATAGAGCGTCGATTATCTGAAAGCAGAAATGTACTGTAAATAAATAAGTACATTACAGTACTACTACACGTAATAATTCCGAATTTAAAGTTTTTTACTCGCATAATCAGCCGAGTTGTAAACTTCAGGGAGTTTGTGCGCTCAACAGAACAGCGGTCGCTGTTGAGTCAGCCGAGCACAGCACATGGCCGACCGTTGCTGTCAGTCGTTAGTGAGTTCACAGTGAATTTGTGAATTTAATTACCCGAACAAATTGGTTATCAGAAGTCCCTTGGTCCCAATTTGTTTCTAAAAATCGGCGCTCTTCTGTATTAACTAATTGCGGTAACTAAAACAAAATGAATAAAACTCTGCACTAAAACTGAATACTGTACGTGTACGTAGCGTTATTAACTTGATATTACTTTGTTCTAACAAGTTGTTCAGACTTCGGCGGGACTAAACTGACGCCGTCGAATGAAATTTTCGATGATTGAAGTTCCGATTATTTCTGAAATCATCCTAATTGAACGTTCAGAAACAAAACCTATAATATTCCGAGCGTTAACGCAATCCTAGTCAATCGTAAAAAAATATTATGCCTAATCGGATCCGAATAATTTTATTTGACACTTTTTCTTGCGTAATTATTTTAATCATTTTTTTTTTTAACTTTTATGAATAATAAAGGGATTATTGATTGTTATAATCACTGATAGTAAAAAAATAATAATTTAGGCATAAATATTAATTTACAAAGGCTACATTATCTGATGAAATGAGTGCATCAAACCGGCATTCACGTCCACCATCGCCACACGATCGAGCTAAATTGCAACGTATGTCGCGTTCAGATAAACTAACGCGAAGAGTTTAGTTTTATAATAACCGAAAATGTGTGAATATTCTTTTTTTCTCTTTTGTTTTGTACCACTATAAAGGGGTCGTTTCAATTGCCGAATTCACGTCAGTATTCGACATCAATCGGGTCCGGTTCTAGAACCGACTTTTTAGCTCATCAGTTCTCGGTTCCGATTAAAAAGCTCGGCTCGAATTTTTTCGAACTTTTTTTATTTTCGAGCCGAGCCGAATACTAAAAAGCTCGGCGTTCGAATACTCGATCTTTGAATCTTTGAATACTCGCACAGGCCTAATAAAAATGCAATATTAGTTGATGCACTATCTAGTTCTCCTTTGCCTTATCGAGACAGAGACAGTAAATCTATTTTAGAGGATAAGTTAATTTTACATACAAATGTATTATCACATATATTATTTCTCAAGGCCATTTATTTGTCGGTACGCCATAACTTCCTTAATACATCACCAAATTACATGAATGAGGCATCATTTTAAAGCTTTCCTTAACCCCTACACCGGAAAAATATACAATTATACAAAAAAAAAAAAAAAATAAAGAATTCGAAAGTAACAGTGATGTAAGATCAAGTAAGTTGTACGGATATTTTCCTGGCGTTGGCAACACTGACGATAACAATACCCAGCTGGAGAGCTGCCGTTACGCCACTACATTGCTATTTTTAATTAATTGTATATTTAGTATCGTATAGTATAGTGTACTTTAATTAAGTGGGGTTTAAGTAAGTTAGAATGCGAATGTTTCGCACGGGTCAGCTAGTAGACAAATTACCAATGTCTGTTGAAAAATTCAAGTCGTTTTTAATACAGTAAAGTCCAGCTATTCCAAAAATACACCTATTCCGAACAGAGTTAAAAAAAACGTTTTTTTAACATAAAAACAGGAGAAATTAAATAGTTGTTGTTCGTGAAAAAACGTACATTTATTGTTACACAAATAAGTTAAAATAGAGTATATATAGAGCCTAAGTTTGATGAAAACACCTGAAACCAAATTGGAATGAAAGCTGGTTTTGTTTTATTCACGTTTTCCATCTGTTTTGCGGGAAGGAAGCTACCTCAACAAGCGTCCGGTGGAACGGATACCGGGTACTTCAGAAAGAAGGAAAGATTAGATACAACAGCTCTTCCTCGCTTTCCTCCGAGCCGATCAAAGTCGTATAGAACAGACACTAGCAGTCCCCGCACTTAATTTACGCTGTAAAAAGTCAATAGGTTGATATTATTCATGAAATCCGCCTATTCCGAATTCCCGCTAAACCGAACTGTGTTCGATCCCAATTAGTTTGGAATAGTGGGGACTCTACTGTACGGTAAAAATAGTTAGCCTACTAACTGAGTAAAACAAGAAAGTAGTTGAGTTTAGATGTTTTATCCTACACGTAATACATTTTCTGCAAGGGCTTAGCATTTTAGAATGATAAAATTATAGTGCCTGTTACTTTGTGGAAATAATGCTGTCGTACCACGAGCAATACAAGTCAAGAACATAAAAAATATAAATAATAACAGTAAAGAACCTTTAGTATGTTCTTATATTATGCCTGAGTGTTGCTTCTGAGGTTTTTGAATTAACATCTAAACAGGAAATTAATTGTTGTGTATTACTCAAATATCAGAGAACCCATTTTTTTTTAAATTGGGGTGTGTAAGATTTACTTTTTGGTTTCGAGACAAGAACAGAACGTTTTTAAAATAAATTACCGATATCGAGAAAAACACGAGAGCTGAAATTTAGGAACAAGTGAGAAGTGAGAATTTATTAAGAAAAAAATGAGATTAGAGTTTTAGTGAAAAGGATTGTACCACAATTTTAATCTTGAGATAAGAGTAAGAAATATCAAATAGTATTTTAAATAATTAAAAGAAATATAATGTGTGTGGGGGAGTAATAGTTATAGTAGAATCCTGCAAACTTGGCACTCGATAACCCAGCAGTCCAGACTACTTGGCGATTCATTTTTTATGGAAGCCTGATAAATGGTTTGCTTCTTATATGGGACATTCTTTGTATTTATAAGCATTTATTTTACACCACACACAACATTAGTAGGTTCTGTACATTACTTGCTAAAGGTGATGACTTTAACACACTTAGTAGTGTTATTTTATTGCGGTTCTTTGTTTCGTAATACAAACCACTTTTTTATTCACATATATCTTTATAAGTCATCTCCTTTATCTGCTCCCCATCTGCAATCAACTCCTATAAAAGCAAGTGTTCATCCGTACATACATGAGTAACATATAATCTAACAGCTGATTTCACCATCAGCTGTAATATTTAAACAAAACCCAGCGTAGATTATACTTTAGGATTATGTTTACAACTTCAATCATTATAATTCCTTGTGAAGTTGATTTTTTTATATATAAGTTATAGCATTAAATTTTTTACGTTATATTACATTAAAAGAATTGCTTTGAGGTTATAAACTATATATAAATGCTACCTTTTTTCATCAATATATTCAATTATACAAATTTAAAGAAATGATACCTATTCGTTTAACTTCGGAAACATTCGTACATCTTCGTATAACATATAAACATACACGATTATTAATTTCTTCACTATAATATTAATAACTTCTAAATTATTTGATCTATCAATATGAAATAAAAAGCAATAAAAGATAATATTTTTATCTTCCTTAAAATATATATTTTTATAATTCTTATAATTGTACACATTTACCGAGTTAAAAATCCTCATCAGCATAGTTAGGTAGGCCTAGATAAAGTCTGTTGTTTTTAAATAGTATTTAAAAAATGATTTGTGTTTCTAATTAATCTACCTGTGATTTTTCACGGGGGCTTATTAGTGTATGTATAATACCTACAGTGTTGTTATTAGATCTATGATTAGTTCAGTATATTTATATGACGTGTTGTTGCAGTTGTTGGTAACAACATATCATGATAAAAATGAAATGTCACTTTCAATAGAAGTAGACAACAAAATAACATCAAAGAGAACAAACTGTGGGAGTTACATTTTCTACATGGTTTTATTTTAATTTTTAATTATGCGCAATAGTTTTTTTTTAGAGATGAACACTTTTAATATGGCCGGTGCTATGGAACCCTTGGCATAGAATACTAGAATGGAGTAGTGAAAAATTACATGTTTTCAAATTTAATGCACTTTGTTTATCTCATAGAAGTATAATCTTGTTTAGAAATAGGAAGATTGTGGTTACAGTTTGTCTATTAGTAAATCAAAATCAGGTTGATTCAGTCTCGTTCGATTCAGTTGAATCAATTTGGGAGAAGGAATTTCATAATTGATTGAATTTATTCAAGTATTTCTTGTTTTCGTTGCAGGGAACGAGCAGGCCAACCAAGTATCACAAATTGTGGGATGACAATGACATCGATGAAAATGATCTTGAAGAATTGACCTATTATCTTTGTCACTTATTTTCTCGTTGTACAAGATCAGTATCATATCCTGCACCTACTTACTACGCACATCTTGCAGCTTTCAGGGCGAGGTCTTATATAGAAGGGTAAGTAACCTAATTTATACCCACATAAACAAACATATCGTAAAAACACTTATCATATATGAAATATAAGTGTCATGGCAGACATCTTAGCAGTAAACAACTCTACATACGCCTGATCCAACTTGGCCTTATATATGGACTGTACTGCCCCATTGATGCGTCGTTTCAAATACTGTAGGTTTTTGAGACAAGGTGGTGTGGGTAAACTGCATCTTTAATGTATCCTTTAATAACGGCAAACAGGGAATTGAATCTAGGGGATGTGGATGCCTGAAAAATTTTGGGAAATTCTCAAATATAGCGTTCATGTAGAGCACTTTAATTTATGGAATTCTAAGTTGAAAAATGGAAATGCACCATATTGCTGCAAGACTTCATTGGGTAGAGTTTTTTCTAGCTGAGGAGTAACCAATTCTCTAGGTTGTAATATGCATGGCCAGTGAGAATCACCCAGGCTAGGCAAAAAGAAGTGACCCTACAATTTTGATTTGCTCATAGCACAAAACTTGTATTTGAGTTTTTGTGGGGTCCCTTACATGATTAAGAGATTAATTTGTTTTTCTGTTCGGTAGATTCTAACACTATGACGATTGACTTTCTCTCTGTGATGAGAAAAATTCATCATCTTCCAACCATTTCTGTATTTCATAGCAAGAGTCCATGGGGGCCTTTGGAACTTAAATTTGTACGGTTTATAATATAGGGAACTTTGATTTGATTAGATTGTTTTTTTTATTGTTTTTGATTTCAAAAAATTATAATTGAATTCTTACAAACATAATATTTTTAAAAACGATACAGAAGTAACCTACTCACAAAATAATACTGAAACAATAATGGAAACCCCAAGGTAATTAAACCTGTGCGGGGTGGTTTTAAAACAATATTTATTCATACATGAAACAAAATTCAAAGACGAGTGATCTTCAGCCGACCGAGTTTCCTATAACTACACACTACTATTTACATTTAAATCTACAAACAAAAATTTGACTCCTAGGCTTTTTATAAACAACGCTTATCTATTTATAACTTAAATTACTTATATCTTTTACACAACAAAGATCCATTATAATTGTCTTACAAGAGCAAACATTCTTCTTTTTTATTAAATACAAATATTTCATGATATGTTCATCATAGATATACATAGGGACCGGAAAAAATAGCATTTATTTTTTGGAAAAATAGCATTTATTTTCTGGGAAAATAGCATCTATTTTGGTAAAAATAGCATTTATTCTTCTGAATTTTCTACTCATTCATAATTAATATAAAAAGCTTAATTACAAACTAAAAGTTTTTTAAATCATCATCCCACAGAAAATTCAACAATTAGTTAGAAAATTCTGACTAACTTCACTTAATATCTGAAAGACTGAATTATTAATGTATGCTTCAAATTACTACTTCATGAAATGTGCTTCAAATGAAATAATTGCACCAAGGAACTAAAAACTAAAATCAACTTGAATGCAAGTTGCATTCTTGCAAGGTATTTAAAAGTATGAAAATAAATTGAAATTCGAAGAACCTCACATAGGAACTAAAACCTAAACTAAAATATTTAAGACACAAAATTTACACAAACTAAAACATTACCAAAATTTTCCCTGACTTTCCAGGTTTGTGGCAACCCTGTAAATAAAATTTTATAGAAAATAAAAAGAAAAAATATCGTTACAAGAACATTTTATTTTTAAAATATAGTCCTCAACCTTCAAAAGCAAGAGTTGTAAACAATTCTACATTTTCAATTTTTAAATTTGTTCTCCTGTCTGTATCACGAATGAAAAACTTGAAGCACAAATTAACTCGCGTCTCGCATAGTCTAGTTGTAGTTGTAGAACGAGTTGTAGACTTCATGGAATGTATGCGTTCAACGGAACAGCGGCAGCTGTTACGTCAGCCGGACGCTGCCGAATTCTAGATTTCAGGGAGTGTATGCGCTCAACGGAACAGCGGCTGCTGTTGCGTCAGCCGGACTCTGCCAGTCATTAGAACATTAGCAAGTACACAGTGAATTTAATTATCCGAACAAATTGATTGTCAGAAGTCCTTCAGTCCTAATTAGTTCTGAAAATCGACGCTCTTCTGTAACTTCATAAAATTAACGTCTAATTGTAAATAAACGGAATTCGTAATCATAGTTCACTGCTCACTAAAAATGAAACGAATGATGCTTGGCCATCGGGACTTTTTTTACTGTCCGCGAGACAAGAAAAGCTTTGAATCCAATTTGAAAATTAATTGTTGTCAGGATGTTTAAAGTCGATTGCGATCTGTATACAATTAATTATCATGCAATCAAAAAACTATTTACATGTCAGTCCGATCCGTTAAAATAGCGTCTTAAAACTTTGTATACAGAAACAAAGGCCTACTAAGCATAACCTGTCTTAAAATTTTTTTCTTTTATGAAAAATTGCATTAATAAAACTATATAATAACGAAATAAGCTACTGTTAGTATTTACGCCATTTTGGAAACAATCTATATTTACGATTTTAGTAATAATAAATCACCGATTTTGCGAAAAATCGTCTTTTTTGCAAAAATCGTGGATTTCGCGTTTTTCGCAATTAAACCTGGGATTTCGCAAAAAATCGCACTTATCGCAAAATGCGATTTTTTCAGGTCCCTAGATATGCACTATACACAGGGACTCACAAGGATACAACACCTGAATATAACACCAAAACCTAACAGTAAAGATATTACATTAAAATAAGAATGTACATCTTCAAGTTCAAGCAAAATATATTACGCAGAAAACTAGAGAATTTATGTCTTTTCGAACATGATTTAACACTTTCTGGCATGCAATTAAAAAAATTAGGTATTGGATATGCATAAAATTTTATATAAATAGTGAAATTTGGTTTAGGTACAAAAACATTTGATCTATTCCGCAGTGTTAATGATCTTGCCTTAGATCTCTATCCCCGCTTCAGTCAAAAAAGGTTCTCAATACTTTATAGATAAAAAGGTTTCAAAAAGTTATGCCATATTGTAGGTTGTGGTACTTTTTCCCTGAATTTAACCTAGTGGATATATTTTTAATGCTTAGCCTAAGAAATGAAATTAATTTAAACCAGTACTGGCCGGTTTAGTAGCGACTGGCTAGCTTTAGTATTGTTAATTATCTAAACTTAACACTAATAAAATTATCAGGTGCTGGTATTTCAAAATGTACATAAACAATGTAGCTAATAACCACAAACTAAACACACAGTCAATTACTTGACAAAATTTAACAAAGAACAAGAAATATAAAACAAACCGGATTTTACCCCATCTTGTTGTCTAAATTTCTTCTACATACACTCAATTCCACGTTCACCGTCCAGTACAGGTCTTCCGGGAGATAAGTCATGCTACTACCATTACGGGGAACATCACGTTTATTGTCATGCAGGTTGCTACTTATGCGTCAACTTTTCGAGTGTTGCATGGCAGTTGATGTTTTTTAGTTGGCTATCGCTGAGACTGTCGGTTGGTTAACAAGGCTTATGGGCGCTCTGTACTGCACGGTGAACGTGGAATCGATTGTAGAAGAAATCTATTGCAGGAATAATTTTTTTTTTAATTGTTTGGTTAGGTCTCAAGACTTTGTCTAACCAAATAGATTAGTTAAATCTTCAAACTCTTTGTTTCACTCTTGTCCACAAAATTCTATTCGCTTGTCTTGAATATCTTCATAAATGTATGTAGAAGACTTGGGATAAACGGTCTCCTCTTAAGAGCTTGTAAAATTCTACAAACAGAGTAGAGTTATTTATTTTTAACCCTAGAAGTGGCAGACAACACACTGTGTGTCGCCTTAGATTCCCGCAACTGTACAATTATCCCGTTTTAGACAACACACACAACTTGTATTGAATATTTCACCTACTAAAAATCATCCAATCTCAATAAAACAAAAACTATTGGAAAGGTAATGTTACAAAATTTAATTTTTGTATTTACAGTAAAGTCCGGTTTATTCGGCCTCATTTTATCCGACCCCTCGGATTGTCCGGCCCAGCATCAAAAGAATATAATGAAATAAATGAAGCACTATCTAAGCGATCCGAAAACCTCTTACAACACGTAAGAACACCTGCAATGTAATGATGACAACGGCATTACGGTTGTGTGTTACGGCTAGTATCAACGCAAAATAGCAGGCGTTAGTACGTAAAGTGTTATTCACAAAGCTGCAGATCGTGTAGTTTCCTTGCAGCCCGCACAGCAGCGCTATCTTATCGATAGTCGCTAGATTGTTTCCCGCTCTTTTTATTCTCTCTTCACATCAGTCATCTGTTGTATCTCTGCTATTTAGCATTTGTTTGAGGTTTTTATACAATATTGTACGTACAGAACTCTAGTTAAAATATGTTACACTTGTAACAATGGTTGTATCTACTATAATAAAGCCCAAGATTTGGTCCATCTATTTGTTGTTTTATTGAATGATTCCAATTTAAATTAAAGTAGTACTGTAAAGTTTTCTCATGTACGTTTATTGGCTTATTTTAACCCTATACCGGATTATCCGGCTTTTATGGTATCCGGCCTGGTACTCCGTCATATTAGGCCGGATAAAGCGGACTCTACTGTACAATTTCTTTCTAAAACGTATATTTACATAATATGTAATAATTGTTTTAAAACTGTAGTTTTATAAAAAGCTAATGCCGCGCGAGAAAACACAAACAAATTACTCAACTTTGTCACTTCTCTAAGGCTCAATATCGCTCGACAGAATTGTTTTGAAAATAATATAAAGATATCTTTAGATTCGTCAAGATTTGAACTTTCTAAAACTGCCTTCCAATCAGACTTATAGTTCCGAAAATATAAAGTTTTCTGAATACCCTTGCAATTGCACAGTTTTCAACCAATGAGTAAGCACATTTTGCAATCTAAATATCTATTACAATTCAATATATATGTATAGAAATGTTTGTATCAATTTGAAGACAAAAATTCAATCTTTCGTTTCGTATAAAGTTAACCACATTCACTGTTATGATTTTATTTGTGCAGTCCAGGAAAATACAGACATTTGTTGAATTCAATACGCAAACTCCCACGGTCTCACAATGCCTTGTCCAATTGTATAGGCCGGCAAGATATGTTTAGGATGCGTCCGTTTGATCTAATTTTGTGAAATAATGTGAAATATGTTTATAAAATAATAATTTTTAAGTATACAATTCAATGCTACGATTTATTCTCTATACTTTGTTATAATGATGTTTCATTTTTGGGCAAAGCATATATTCCTAAATTACTATTCAAACTAGGCCTAGTATTGTTAGCAGTCTTGTAGTAGAAATATAAAAACTGGTGTTTTCAAAAAAAAAAAAAAATTTGAATAAGCCCAAAACTAAGGTAAATAATGTTAAGTGTTGAAATCAAATTATTTCTTATATTTTATAACGGCAGTTATAATACAGGTTAAAAGAACCAGCAAGGCTCAGGTCTACACTTTAAAAAAAACCTAATCCAAAAGTTAGAAATACAGTACAAAGTTTGAATTTAATTGTTAATGGAAATATTACAGCAAACAGCTGTTATCTGTTATTTTATTCAATTGGTTGCTATGGTAATAAATGTAAATACATATGTTGATTTATCAGTCTAGGCCTAACCTAAGAATTTTGTCCGACTAAATTTACAAATATTGAAATTTATCAAAATGAATTAATGCCTATGTTACTCAGAGATAGTGTAACTTTTTATTAGTAAAACTATTTTTTCAATCGGTTCAGTAGTTCGAGCGATTACCCCCTACATACATACAAACAAACAAAACAAATTTTACCTCTTTATAATATTAGTATAGATAAAGTCTAGTAATTTCTTGGCCATTATATTAAGGTGTATCATGATTTTGTAACACTTTCTTTTTATGTGTTTCAGATCTCAAATTTCTATGACTAACCTGCCAAACGAGCAGCGACAACGCACCATTCAATCATATATTGTGGATAACTGTCCAATGTTTTTTGTCTAAATCACCGTAATCTATAATCTATTTTAATAAAAACATTGGAATAATATTTTTATCGTAAGGAAAATCTTATATTTTTCAGATTATAGTGGTAATTAAAAAAAAATAATTTAATTTGTACTTTTATATTGGTTCTCAGTAAGTCTGCAAATTTTGTAATTAGAAATATCTTCTAGTTTCGGTCAATTTGAAATTTAAGTAAAAAATAATGATTTTAACAAATTTGTAAAAATTCTTTGTTTATTCTCATTAAAATATTTGGCTGACATGTTTATCTTAATGAAGAAAATGTAAATAAAAATTGTTTGTTCACATTACTTATAAATGGTTTTTGAGAATATTGTTTTTATATTAGTTGTTTTATGTATGGGTAAGAGACATTTTCTTTTTGTCTATTTGCTACTGGATATTCATCCAAAACTTTTAAATGGGTTTTGGTTTGTACTTTTGGAAGATGTAGAAGATTTAATTCTCTCGAAGATGTATTGCTGGTTTCTGGGTTACAGATTAACACCAGTCTAAAAGTTAATTTAAATCTAGAGTTTAAAAAAATCATTTGCAAAGTTGTGTTCTTATAAGTATACTAGAAAAAATTAAAAATCAAAATTTTAAAAATTCTTTAAAATTTAATTCTAGGCTATTTACGAGTTGCGTAAACTATGTTTCCAAAATCTCCTTTAATCTGGAACTAGTTTTTAATCTTGCTATTGGTAGGTTTAATTTTAGTTTACGACTTTATTGTTTAGACTTAAATTAAGGTCCTAAACTAAGTAAAAACAAATTCGCTGACCAATACACAAATAAACATCGTAGTTTTTGTAAATTGTTGTTCATAGTACTTTGAATTGTGTTTGTGTATGACTAGAATCTCCTTTTAAAGAATATTGTATATAATTCGACTACAATACTTCAATTTTTAGATTTACAATTTTTTAATCACCATTAATTATTTTATGATTTATAAAATCTTATCAAATGACTCGTTTACTTATTAGGCTCAAATTACAATATGTGCTATTGTCAATATACAAAAAGTTTATTAAAAATCTTTCGAAAACGTGATTAGTTAATTCTAAATTAATTTTAATATGTAATTTAAGAACAAATGTAGCAGTTATATCTTGGAAAACCATAGGCCTACTTACTTTACTGCCCATTAGGCCTGGGCCCGACAGGCAGGAATTTATTGCTTCTAAAGTTTTTATTGGAAAAAAATTGTCCCAAGATAATGCATGGATAGTGACTCAACACATATGGCCCATTCACTAAACCTATTCTCCTGTAGTAAAAGCTGTAAATTCCTGACTAGGAGGCCAATTTAATGATTTTTTAATCTATAAATGAATCATTTACAAGTTTTTTTTTTGAAGTCTATATTTAAATTAAGTCTATAACACCACTTGACTTGGACTATAAAACTCTGACCCAGAAACCGGCTAGCAATACATTTGTAAGTGGAGTATTGTGAATTTTAATGACAGTTATATATTTTAGCTATTTTTTGTGGTGTATAAATTTACTAAAGAATATTGAAGCCAAATTATATTTTAAACTACTACTCAAGACCTTTACTTGTTAATGCAAATATTAATTTTTTTTACCTGTACAAGTATTTTAAACCTGGGGTCTGTTCATAAAAATTGGGACTAGTAATGCTAGTCACTACATACTCGTTGCACTAGTCAAGTTTTGCTAGTCTGTGTTTCATATAAGAGTAAAATACTAGATACTGATTCAGGGAACTAGTGCACTACAGTAAAGACCACGTTGCGATGTTGTCACGTTCTTCCCACGCTTCTAACTGAACGCGGCTGACACAATGCATTTATAATTCTTTCAACTGTGCGCTCAAGCGGTAAGTAACAGGAGTGTCCGAGACTAATAGATATGGCAACGCTGCGCACCCATCCTATTGGCCGCCACACAACGGTATTCTTTAGTGGTCTTTAATATAGTGAACTACTTGTGATTTTGTTTCTTAAATACTTAACAATAGTAAAGTAAGCTTGTAGTATACTAGATAAAATCTATATACCTATTGAGACTAACACTTTACCAGTTACTAGTTCATCAACAGTTTTGGTAGTTTTGCATATTTTTAGGATTTTTTATACATCAAATGTGTTCTAGTATCTCTGGTAAAGAGATAATGAATTGATCTCAAATAGAGTTTCCAAACAAATGGTGGACTATTGTTTTATAAAGCACCTTATGAATTAAGTTGAATGCATTTGTCTAAGTGCTGAAAAGCTTTAATTATTAATTCATCTTCTAGGTCCTTACATGAACGTTGTGCAACAGAAATCAAGCAAATTGAGTTTGGTATCAGTATTATAAATCTTTTAAAATTTATAATTTAATTGATTTTTTTATATGCCTGAGATATGAGCACCCAAAGCTTTTAAAATTTGTTCTTCCTATGGTTACTAAGCTTGTATAGAAGACTACCTCGAAGGATTCAGTAAGTAGGTTTACTTTCAATAAAAGTCATAACTATTTCGTTAAAATATTTTACGTTATGAAAATACACCAAACAAAAAGTTTTGAAAACAATTTGTAATATTATCTCCTAATTTATCAACAAATATTTTTGTTAATACGTCCTTCAACATTATTTTTCTTTCAAAGTTTGTCTTTTCATAATAATATGCCCGACCCTTGTTCAAGGAAGCATTTATTTATGTTACATTCGTGAAACTGTAAGAAATTTACTGTCTAATCGAGTTGTACTTCTTGTTGGTTGGATAAACCTGAGAAAATGCACTGGTATCGCCAAAATTACCCTAAAAACAAAAATTAATTGACTTTGTTGACACTAAAAAGAACAACTAGTGAAAAATCACAGGACCAGTAAAAATAGTCTCACTAGTGTAGTAAAATCTTTGAGAGAAAAAAATGGGCCAGTAAAAACTTGACTGTTAAACAGATTGATGTAACTGAAAAACCACGGACTTATGTTTACTTTACTTCTTAAAATAGCTTGAGTCTTTGAGTTTTGTGAAGTTTTCCTGGAAACTTTTAGAAACTTTATATTAAAAAATGTTATTTGCATTAATTAAAAACAATTTTTCTAATTCATAAATATTTGTAACTAAAAATATTTTTTAGTATAAAATAAATGTCTAACAGTTTTAGTAAAGGTATAAAAACACAAAAATTATTATCTATAATCAATATGAAAATATATAAAATATGAAGGGATTCTGTCAACTTTGTATAGATTAAATTAATAAATAATAGATTGATTTTGCCAGCTAGAATTTCCTTTCCGTAGCAGAGACAGATAACAAAGCTAAACTAACAAAGTTAAAGGGGAAAGATATGTGTTAATTTATAATGTTGCACAATATTTGTAGCAATTGAACTAATTTCCAAGAATAGTGAAACAAACACGTTTAGTTGTTGCTTGTGTGTCACACATTCAGATATTCTTTTGGCAAGCCTATTACTGTTGTTGATTATTAACACACGTCAAATTTACACATTTCCCCTTTATCATATTTGCTATCAGTAAATGTAATGTTACTGGCCGTGATTACACATTTACTTGTCAGAATTTTGTTTCTCGTTTGAAATTCCGAATCACAAGCAAAATTCCAATACAAGTACAAGTAAAAGTTATCTACTTGTTGAAAAATGGTGCTGTCCTATTCAAAAATCAGTTTTAATTTATTTTGTTGTCTGATTAAGCGTAGTAAAGCAGGAGCAAACCATATTCATATATATATGTTTATAAAATGTAATATAAGTATTAAGTTTTTATATTATAAGTACTGTACCACAAACTTTTATCAACTCATTGTATCATAAATATAATGTATGTGGTGTACAGAACGTTTGAGCTGAACGAGTCTAACTGCTATGGTTTCACTCGTGTGTACTCAATATGATCTTATCTCCAAAGAAGTAAAATTGGATATTTCCTCGTTTTCTGACACTATTTATGTTATGAAGCCACGACTTCTTCGCATGCAATTGTGCGTGTGTCTGCCTAACTGTAGAAGCAAGTTAGACAAATACAATTTGTATCTATTTAATTATACTTAGTGCTTAGACATTTTGGGTTTATTGTTACCAGAAGGGTATAACTCGAACCTGCATTGAGTATACTATATATTTATAGGCCTGTTGAACAAAGATAAGCAAAAGCTTTTAGCATTTAGTCAAAGCTTTTAGACTGTGCACTTGTTTTAAATGAGGTGAATAACTTTTTAGGTAACACTAGTTATCAAAAGCTGGAAAATTTAGCGAAAGCTTGAAACTCGTATTAATACAAATTAAAAAACAGTTATTGAGGTTATTTGTACTTACAGTTGAATCATACAATATGAATTTTATATGTTTTGATAACTAAAATTGCTAAAATAAAATCATAGTTTTCTAATACACTTAAACTCTAACAGTTAAAACATCTTTGATTTAAAAAAAAGTTTAGTAAGAAAATAATTACATTGTGCACTATCTTTTACTTTCCATTAAAACAAATAATGTTTGCTGATTTCTGAGTTTGAATCAACCAAAGAATGTCTGGCAAGTGTTAGTTTTAAAATTTGTGTAGACGTCAAGAAATATAAGTGACAAAATTGCAGAAAAATCTCTGCTATAAAATGGGTTTGAAAAATATGATTTTATTTCCAAATTGATGTAAATGTAGTCATAACAGCATATCAACTTTAAGCCAACCTAAGAGGCACGCTGAAAATTAGACCAGATTTCGCTCAATGATGAATTTTGTAGCTTTAGATACAGTTTATTCACTTGACAGTATTTCTATTAAACAATACACATATACTGGGACAAATAGTTGTGATATTCGCCACAGACGATGAGTACGATTTTGTTCAAATTAGTTAATATAGTTTTTAATAACCGAAAACGTATGTCAAGCAATACCTATCACGTTCCATGAAGGAAAGGGTGGTGAGAAAGGGGGGGTCATTTTCCTGACAACTTCACGTTCCCACGTACAATTTCTATCTTTTAAAAATGTCAAAGTTGCTAACCAAGCACCATATTTGACCTTTCTATATTCTACCGATACCAATAAATAAGGTCTTTAAAAATACTAGTAGACCTACTTCAAAATTAGCTATTAAATAACAAAATAATACTGCCACAAATATGCGGCGTCAGGGTATTTCAATTAAACCAGGTTTTTTTTTGGTTTTTTAAAGGCGATAAACCTAGGTGGTTATCATCGCCTGGATAAACTTTGCGGCCTCAGTCTGTGGGTAGAAACCGGCCGTCGCATATATGCAACACTAGTCTATGCATACTAAAAAATGTTACAATGGTGGTAGCGAACGTGTTAAGCTTTACGGAGCTAGGGAATTATTTAAAGCCTAAAATAATTAGCTAAATCATCTCTGTTAGAGCTTATTATTTCTATCTACACAATTGCAAGCAATAAATTGAAGTTTGAAGCTTTTGCTTATTTTTTGTTCAACAGATCCTGTGCATTTGTTTACTTTTCTGTTGCACTATAGTCTGTTTAAACATTTTTAGAGATATATAGATTTGCAAAGGGAAGATGTAAAAGATTTACCTGGCTAAGATTCACGAAGCTACAAATCTTGTCAGTAAGAATAATTGTAGAAATAAACCCCTTGTAAAATTACACATTTTAATAACAAATGTCTCATAAAGATTCCCATGGACTTGTCCATAACAAGTGTAAGGTCGTCATTCCTAACCTGCTTTTACGGAAGTAATAATTCTGAAACTTTAACTGCAAATCATAAGTTCAGTTAGATTGATAACAACTGTCAATATGTTATTAACTGAGGAAAATATTGAAGAGAATGTAGGCGACCTGTGCAATTTACAGTTTTCCCTTTTCAAAACTGTTGGGGTTAGCGCAAAAAGCTAAAACTCCCTAAAAGTTCTCTTTCTACTGAACTTCTTTTGAGGAAGAACTAGACCTCATTTTGCTAAAATAGTGTACTTATAAATTCTAGTTAGGTAAAAAATTGTGAGTTAGTAACAAACGCCAGTTACAAGTTTGTTGGCTACACTTGTAACGGACAAGTTAACTGTGGTGGTTTACAAATTATTCCGAGAAACGCTGGTAATTAGATATTTTGTCAAATAGTACTGTTCTAAATTATTGAAAGAATTGTTCATTTTCTATATTACATTGTATTGCTAAATGTTCCCCAAGAAATAATTTTATTGAAAAGACTGAATATTATAGAAGAGCATTTCCTCATATATAATAATATTTTACTATTTAAAATTTTATATCAGAATTAACTGTGTTAATTAATTTCTTAAGTGTTTATTGTAAACTGTCAGATAAAATTTAGGGATTCTATTGTATGTCAACTGCATATTTCCTACAATGTGTTCTTTAGTTTTTATTTCAGTAAGTTTATGTTGGGGTAATTCATTGATAATAATGTTTTTAAATTACTTGTTAGATGTATATCAATACATTCTCATTATATACTTTATTTGTATTTCATTAAATAAATATCTTTTTTTGCTATTTATTTGTTTTTCAAAACTCTCTCCACATTTTTTAGTAGATATATCAATATGAAAACATCCTAATACATTTTAGTTTTATAGCTAAACAGTTTTTATAGTTTCTAAAAAGACTTGTACAGTAGAGGTCCGCTATTCCGAACTAACTAATTGGGACCAAACACTGTTCGGATTAGCGGGAATTCGGAATAGGCAAATATCATGAACAATATCAATGTATTGACTTGTAAATGCGTAAATTAAGTGTGGGGACATTTGCTAGTGTCAGTTCTATAAACAGTGTTGATCGGCTCGGAGGAAAGCGAGGATAAGGTGAACGCTCAAACTGAACTCATATCAACGTAGACGCGGCAAATGCTCTCGACCTCGCCTTAGTGTAGGTTTACACCAACCGTTTTTTCTCATCTGTTGCGTTACGATTCAATTTTCTTCTAAGAACGGAAGGGAAGGGACAGATTGTTCGAACTGTCTGTTTTGTCATCCCGCAGTCTGTCCATTAGTACCCCATCGTCTTGAAAAAAGATCGAGAAAAAAATAAAATTCCTTGGAGTTAGCAAAATCGGATGGTAAAAACGGCTGAACGCAACTGGCAGGTGGCAACAACACTACTAGTGCCTAGCTGTTGTATCTAATCCTTCCTTCTTTCTGAAGGACCCGGTATCCGTTTTACCGAACACTTGTTGCCGTAGCTTCCTTCCCGCAAAACGGATGGAAAGCGTGAAGGAAACAAAACCAGCTTTCATTCAAATTTAGTTTCAGGCGTTTTCATCAAGCTTAGGCTCAATGTATTTAACTTATTTGTATAAGAATAAATGTACACTTTTTCACGAACTTCTTTTTAATTTCTCCTGTTTTTATGTTTAACAAATCTGTATTTTTGCTGAACTCTGTTCCGACTAGGCAGATTTTCAGAATAGAGGGACTCTACTGTATTTTAAAAAACCATATGGAGTTCAAGCATTTTTTTAATGTCTCCCAAAACGGATATTTCCACAAAATTCTCAACATCGATTTTTTGCGATCACTCTACTTTCTCTATACTATAGTATAGTGAGAAAGTAAAATTACAAAATAAATTAGGCTATTAATAAATGAAAACTTACCATTGAGGAATTATTTGTTTTATTTATTTTTTTGCCTACATAATTGGTAACTAACAATACTACAATATCACACTAGACTGATTGCTGTTGTGTGTTTATAAAAACTCTTTATTCATATTTTATAATTCATCTGGCAAACTTCCCCTAAGCGCAGGGCTTGGTGCGGTCTCACCTACCTAAGGCCAGCCCTGATTTCACTTTCTATTGAACAGAATCATTCACATTTTAGAACTAATTTATATGATTTTTCTGTTTTTGATAAACAAAAATTGTCATTTGTTAACAGTGTTGTTCCCCAAAGTCCGTGAACCAAACAAATTAACACCAGTAACAAACTGGGCAGGCTTATTTACTGTAAAATCTGAGAAATTGCCAATGAGAGTAATCCAGAAATATTTGGTTCCACGTTTTCAGAACTGGAATTGGGTGTTACATTACTTGGATCATGAATGACCTTATGCCTGGCTGTGCAGCTTGTGAAATTAGAGAAACACTATAAACCATTTGTAGTAGTAGTCTCCGTTTATTGAGATCACAACGGACCAAACCCAAACCGATAACTATATCCGTTTGATAGCAATAACCGGGCAGTGGCGGATTTAGGGGGGGGGGGGCTATAGGGGCTGCAGCCCAGGGGGGCAAATTTGAATGAAGAAAAAAATACTTTTATTTAGCTCAATTATTTACGAATTTTTAAAAACGAGGACTCGGCCTCTTGTTGAGTGTGGGCTGACCAAGGTTGTATTGGATAGCTGAGGCGGCACCGTCTGCTCAGAGTTTTTGAGTCAAAGAGTGTCATAGGCAGAAGGCAGTGGCGCAACCGGTGGACATAAAGTCGCAAGTCAGCTGAGTGTTAAGAACAAAAGTAACAACAAGCAATTTGTTATCGGTTGTGCTTATCTTCATGTTTTTAAACATTCTTCTTTAATTCGTCTATACTTTCTTTTGTATGAATAAAAATATGAGCTATGGTTAATTATATTTTAAACAAATATAACAACAATCTGGG
>JAGFPH010002624.1:161924-187500 GCA_018207615.1 Philaenus spumarius | reverse complement strand
ACTAAAAGTTATCAAAGTGTTAAAGGATTTGCATAAACTTATTGGTTTTAATCAAAGTAAAATTTTCTGTAAAACTTAATATAATATTCATTAATTTACTAAGCGTAAATATGCCATATTAGCTAATTTGTTTTTTATTTATATTTCTTTTAGTTTATAGAGATAAGAAATAAATAAATTATTCTAGAGATGACAATTAATTTTTGTCTAGTGACACACACCACTGTTCTTTTCTAAACAAATTAGTTATAATGGCCATTTTTCAAACTTCTAAATTAATTTGAGTGGGTAAGTAAATATCAAACTGCTGGATATTAAAGCCTACTAGGAAAATTGTGTTTTAAAAACCATAACCAAGCAACCATACAGGAATTGACTTTTGTAAGGCCCATTGCTGAGTTAGACACAGAAAGATTAGAGAGTAAAATCAATAATTAGGTAGTCAAGATTAAGGCAATTGGTTTCAGTTATAGCTATAAATTATTCAAAAATTATATGATTCCGTAAACACCATTTTGTAAAATATGCACAATTAAAACCAATACACCTTTATTATCAAATCAATTAAGGATTTCTTCACTGTACTTCCTCCAATATGTGTGAAAAATTAACGCCAGGAAGATTTTAATACAAAATAAATTTAAAAAAGTATATTGGTTTATTTTAATATCATAATAAACCATACTATTATTACAAGTATAAAATAATATATTTCATTTATACTGAGGTTTAGCAAGGAAATTAAACTTAAAAGAACTGAATCATTGCAAAGTTTATTAATAATTATTAAACAAATTACTACTATATTTGTATAAACAATCTAATAATACATCAGTTTAAAAACAAGACTTCATTATTTTTACTAAGGAAAATAAATTACATCTTGTGGAGAAACTTACCAAATAAAATAGCCGCACAATATATTTTCCATAGCTGTTATACCGCATGTTATGTGTGGAACCTTTGCCTACTTTAGAATGGGCATATACATGATGCCACGGCTTCCAATACGGTCCTCCGTTAGCAATAAACTTAGGATTTTGAAACTCAACAGGAAAAGGCCTTAAGGATGCTTCTCTTTCGAGGCACATAATACTTGCAATTATTTGCCGCATTAACTACAGCAATATGACAAAAAATCAGACATTTTCAAAGAGTTGGCTAACTTTTATATTACCTAGCACTTTTTAATATTTTTGTACTTGATCTCAGCAAAGTTTGTATTTAATTTGTGCAATTAAATTATTGACATAGTACCAACCAAAGATAAAACATAGTACAGTTGGTTTTTTAAATAAAATAATTATCTATTTGAGTTGAATATGTCAAGGTTCACTTTACTTATCAACAATTCCTAGCCCTTCCCTTCTCCTCAAGAATCTACCCCACTTCTCACTCAGCCAGTCTGTCAAGAAAAAACCTATGAAAATCAATAAAAACCTATGAACTCAGTCTTTTGATCAAGATACTGAGTGTGGTATTTTCTCTAGACAGCTAGCGCACTCCCGTTGCAAAGCCCATGAACAAAATGCACTTTTGCTTAGTCCCAATTTTAAAATTACATCGTTCTTACTTCACTACCTTATAGTTAAGGAATGTTGCTGTAAAGATGAATAATCAAACCTTAACCCTTCGTTAGGCGCACCTGATCAAAAATGATACAACATGGCAAATTTTTGATGCCATTTCTTGCTGTGACACTGGCTCTGTCCCACTCCTCTAATACTTCCTCCTTCGCCCACTTCACGTCAGTCGAGTAGACAACTTTGTACAAGGTGTCAGCTTTGATTATGGACCTTAATCAACTTAATCAAGGTCCATAATTATTAAAAACATTAGTCAGTGTCTATAACTCTTTGTATCAAATTGATACTCGATTGTGTTATTGTTTCTCTTTTTTAAGTTATACTTCTTACTTCTTGTGCGTGTATCTGATATCAAGTGATATCAACCACACGGTGTCTCTCATAAACAAGGGCAGCAAGTCGCCAAAAGGTGTTGTTCGACAGTACTCTTTCAAGGGTGCATTCTCCTTTAAGCCTCGCTTTAAGTATCTTTCTAGGAGCATTTTCTGGACCAGGGCATTTCAGAAGGATGTGTTGGAGAGTTTCTTCTTGTTCTTGGCATACCAAATAAGTGGGCGTGTCAGCCAGTCCAAAACGGAAGAGGTATGCCTGAGTAACGATATGCCCGGTTCTCGCTCTGGATGCGAAAGTCGATACTGAACGAAGGATTCCCTTGTAAATTTCCAAGTTGTTAGGAGTTTTCTGTATTGAGTATAAATGGCGACCGTTTCTCTCGTTATTCCACTGTTCAACCCATTTAGATTGCAGGGTTCTGTCACAAAGAGCAAAACCGGCACTCAGGGAAAGATTTCTGGATGGAATCGGGCCCAAACCTGCAGCTATTCTAGCTATCTTATCTGCTTCCTCGTTGCCATGTATACCACAATGTCCAGGAACCCACTGGAACCAAATGTTTTTACCTCTGAGTTTTCCAAACATAGCGTGAATGTCATTTACTCTACGGTAGTAGTTCGATGGTTTGTACTGCTTCAAAATCTGCAGTGTACTCATAGAGTCGCTGAGAATACAAACATCCCGCTTTTCCACACTGGTGATGTGAGCTACGGCTGCGTCAATTGCTAACAGTTCCAAGTCTGTGCTTGATGTAGAATGTGCAGGTACATAGAATGACTCATTGGTGTCGTCTACAAAATATCCTGCTCCAGATTTCGCATCGAGCTGGTTCAGTGAGCCATCTGTAAATATTCTATAATAGTTCCTGTAGTAGCTGTTAATAGTCTCTAATGCAGCTACTCCTGAACTTCAGGAAGGTCTTTCTTAGAGACATTGTTAGGTAGGTGGAGTCTTATATTGGGAGAGCAGAAGGTCCAAGGAGGGTTCTGGTTTACTATCGGGATTTTATCAGGCATAATTTGGATGAAGAAGGATGTGCGGTGATGGAAGGAGTGCCTATGGTGGGATTTCCTTTTCTCGGGTTCAAAACTACAAACCAGCTGGGGAAGTGACAGGTTTTTTAGATGCTTGTGCCAGACTATTCTGTCAAGATGAATGTCCAATGGCTCGATGTTCAACTCTATTTCCATTGCATGTATAGGGGTAGTTCTTGGACAGCCCAGGCAGAGTCTTAAAGCTGAATTCTGAAAGCGCCTTAGTTTGTCTAGGTGGATGTTAGCTGCAGAACTCCAAACTTCCGCACCATACAGCATTTTGGACCTCACAAACATAGTGTATAGTTGTCTTAACATTATTGTGTCTGCGCCCCAGTCTCTACTTGCCACTGCCTTAAGCAGGTTCAGTCTGCTTAAACATGTTTTTGTTGTTATCTCTATATGTGTTCGCCAAAGTAGTTTAGGGTCCAGTGTTATTCCTAAGAGTGTCGGGTTTATATTAAATGGAATGAGTGTTTCTTCCAATCTCAAATGTGGTATAAAATCTTTGAGTGAATATCTTGTTGTGAAAAGTGAACATTCAGTCTTAGATAGAGAGATATTTAGACTCCATTTTTTTGTCCATGCATTTATGTTGTTTAGGGCTTCTTGGACATTATAGGTGGCTTTATGAGGATCCCTGTCTGTTTTTTAAGTTATAAGTGTCAAACATTGTCTGAGTTTGTATAATACTCAGTTCTGCTTTTTTTTTAATTATTTTTATTGTATGTTTTGCCTGAATAATATGGTTAGCTCCAGTAGACTTTTTGACTTTAATAACCTCAGTGATTTGGACACAGTTCGTGAACTACTGTTAGACGATAATGAAGAAGAAAATCACTTTGAATTTGAATGTTTGGGTGTTGAATCTGATGTAGTTGACCAGAATGCTATGAAAATTCTAATACGGAACAAAGTGATGAAGAAGTTGTAGTACAGGACGTTTTAGTTCATCATTCTCATTTGAATATTCCTTGAACAGATGGTGTTACAAGATGGCAGTTGGTTCCTCATGTAGGTAATCAGCATGGTCCTGCTCAAACCCTTCCGACACGCTTCCGAGGTGTAATTGGAGCTGCGCACTAGGGTTAATCTAAGACTGAGCGTGAGTGTTGGGAAATGTTTTTTTTAAACAAGATATGTTTGAAAGGATTACCAATCACACAAATGAATATATACATGTCATACAGCACTCACTTTGCCATCAGCATGTTGCACTTGAAACAGATATCCCAGAAATGTATGCTTTTATAGGATGTATATCTAGCTGGCACACACCATAGAAATCGCCGGAGTTTAGAGAACCTCTTTGACACAGAAGGTGATGGAATTGAAAAGCTCCGGTTAGTCATGAGTATCGGGCATTTTTATTGAAATGTGCAAGATTTGATGACAGAGCAACGAGGGACGGAAAGAAAACAACAGATAACCAGGCTGCCGTTCTTGATTTTGTTTTCTAGTTTTATTGATAACTGCAAGCACAACTATTCTGTAGGAAATTGTGTCAAAATCAATGAGAAACTGAATCATTCATTCAGGGGCCAATGTAGATTCAGGCAACTTTTTCTAAGTTGATTACACAACTTTTTTCTTTCGTTACTGAACATTTTTTGTTTCTTGAGCTAATAACTTGAAAATTTTACATCAATCAATATTTTACTGGCATATATTAATTCTTTGAATCTTTCTCTACAAAAAGCTATGGAACACTTTTGGATTATAGTATAATTGCTATATTTGGAGAATTTTTTAAGATATGCTTGCAACGCGCACCGAAATGGCTTGGCATCACAAAAAATTAACATGAACCGTTTAAGGGTCGGCTCTAGTAAAACATAAAGTAACCTGCGACTCCCTATAGCAGCGGTAGGTTAAACGGACATTGCTCAGCCTAAATCTATTTAAAACCCGCAATTGTTCAACTAGCGTTTTTAAAAAAATACCAAACTTTTGTGGACGAAATTCTTCATGCGAATGGCTTGGTAGTTTTTCGCTATAATTAATAGTGACAACATAAAAAAATATAAAAAATGTATGTTTTAAATTGTTAATAAATATTAAACAAAACGTTTTTCTTAGTTTTGAAAAAGCCATTTGCATGCATATTGGCCATAGCTTTAAAATGACATATTATTCATAATTATCAGATAAAAAATAAAGGAAAAATTTGGATATTAATTTAACATTGGTGTTATGGAGTGTCAGCCAACATGGCCGACACCTAGAGCCTACCCTTAATGGTTAAAAGCAGAACAAATGGAAGTTTGTATTACATTATTTGAAGCTTATTTACCAGGGAAGTTTTAACATTATCTAAACTATGCCATGAAAGAAATTTAATTTTTGTACAATGACTACAAATTTTAACCTTAAGCGATAACTTTTAGCATTTAACATTACTACAACTCGATTATTTTTAAGTCATTTTTATTGGAAATTTTATATAGGTTTTGAAACTGGTGTTAAACTTAACTTAAATCATGCAAGCTTAGTGAAGAAATTATAGTTTCACTTGCACAAGTACCTATTTTTTAAAGAAATCTTAAAATATGTATTAATCCAGTAGCATGGAAGTAAAAAAAATAAATAAATATGAACTATCTTGACACCAACAATTTGTATATATATTTATTAGTAAAATAAAGTTTCATACCTTGTTTCCGTCAAAGTGACCTCTTTTTTGTATTTCTTACGCGTTTCAGGACTTTTATCCCATCTTCAGACACAATATATATATTTGTTTAAATTACTCAACCGAGGATGTCAAACATTAAAATTAATTCACAAAACACATTTAAAGTACGTTTTGGTGTACATCACCTTCCTTGGGCGCCCATACATGAGGAGAGGGAACCTGTGTGTGTCCCCCCCCCCCTAGCTTCCAGGGAGAGGAAAATATTTATATTATTAATTATAGTCAGGAATTTTTCTTTTAAAAGATTAGCACTAACATATGTTTAAAATGTTATGTGCTGCTTGATTTTACATATACTTTCTAGGGAGGTCAAAAATTTCCAAGGACCACTTTTGCCGAAGGAGGGGAGGGTACTCCTTAATAACATACCCCGGCCTAGTCCCCTCCCCCCTCAAAAATATCATATGGGCGCCCTAACACCTTCTGGCTACCGCAAGGGAACTGTATGGAAACAAGGTAAGAAACTTTATTTTAATCAATTAGTGACCTGGATAATGAAAATTAATTCATTAAATATTAATACTTTTTTTAAGAATATTCAATTGTTAATTGTATTTTAAGGAACCGACAATAGTTTCGTGGGAACTCATTTTATTTATGACGATGAATCACGTAAGACTTTAAAATGCCTTTTATTAGCATTAATAAGCTATTCAAATAAACTGCGACATTTTGCCGAGTTGAGAAACCCACATCTGGTTCTTTCCAGGCTTTGAGTACGTCTGACCTTTCTTTTGTTCCAGAAGTAAGATGGCAGATCTGCTACTGCGTTCGTTGTAATTCTAGAAAAAACATGCACTGTCTCATGGTTTAACTGAGTGGCTCAAGCAATGCCTTCTAGTTCCACCTCCGACTGTTCTTTATAGAATGTATATGAACCTAGGTTTTTTTTTAATATTTACCAATTGTTATTAATTTTATTTTTTATTTAATATTTGTTATCTGTTTTACAAATGTTTTAAAATAAATATTTCGTAAATTATTATCACATCACGCCTTATTTTATTTTGTCAAAATTTTTCCTATTTATGAAATCACATACCATACAAAGGGGTTCCTAAAATTAGGTTGCAGAAGAACAAATACACTATTGCCTTAAACACAATATTGGGCCAGTTCAAAATTACTGTCGATCTAAGAATTATCAAAATATTATGTCCGAAGCTTTTGCAAATATGAGGTCACATATCGAAAAATTCCTCATTCTCTTAATAGACAATATCACACCTGTTCAAAATTGTTGTAAATCTTCTAAATATTAACAAAACTTTTGTCATAAACTTTGATAACTGTAACCACAAGCCAAACGGATGGAAAATAGGAGAGAAAGTCAAAGAATGCACAACTCTCTTAGTAGGTGAAACAAAATCTGTTCAGAATTATTGTAAACTTTATAATATTATCTCAAATTTTTTTATAAAAAATCACGAGTTCTCTAAGTTAGTACGGGGTGTTGGAGCTGCGCACAAACCATGCGCACACGGCGCATTACGATCCATCTCCTGTCGGTTTTTCCAACAAACCCTTTGTGTGTTCACATATCAGATTTGGACGTGTGTTTGAGAGGTTTGTAGTTTTTCGTGCGCACTGATTGTTGATTGCTTTGCGAGTTATGGAGCGGTCAGAAAAAAAAATAATTAAGTTAATAAATCCTTTTACCTGAAACTTTTTTTTACTTTCCTTACCCTATACTAGGTAAGGTAAGTATTGCGATCGACCCAAAAATTCGATGTCGAGTTTTCATAATATCTTTACGTTTCAAGGCCCCCTGAGTCCAAAAAATGCATTTTTGGCAATTGGTCTGTCTGTGTGTGTGTGTGTGTCCAGAGTGCACAGGGCAAACGGCTGGACGGATCGAACTGAAATTTACAGGATATCTTCAAACATGTAAACAATTAAACCCATGTAAATTTGAAGCAAATCGGAGGTGGTGTCTTACCGTGGGAGCAGTTTTTAGCACATTTTTGGTATATACTCCAAATTCCCTCTAACGATTTTGATTAAACTTTGCTAACATACTCTACTCCGACCCCCTTAGCACCCTATGTACGCGAAAGACCGTTAAAAATTCGTTGAAAAAAGTTATTACAAAAACCAAGTTATTTTGTTTTTATCTCTGAAATGGCTGGTCCTATCGACTTGAAAATGGCCTCATTCGATTCAGCGTCCAAAATAATATCAAAAACGATACCCCACTCAACTTTTTCCATTTTTTCAAAAATTGCCCCCAAAAAGGGCGTTTTTGGGGGTAAAAATGTCTTTTTTTAAACTAGCCGTATTTGGTATCAAATTTGGCATTTTGTGAGGTTAGAAATCGATTGAGACCAAAATCAGGTCCGTGGGAAAATGGTATCATCAATCTCTCGCTCGAGAAATTTGATAATTGATACAGCATCTATTTTGGTAAGGAAAGTTGTGTGATGTGCACACCAGGCAATAAATGTATGTTTAGCTTAGGGAGTAAAAGGAAGAACATAAAAATATACCTGCGCCTGTGGTACAGGCTGAGCCGAAAGGGATTTATTAAAGAAACCTTCACTTTTATTTGTAAAAAAATACAGTTTTACTATTGAAATATATTACAAAAATATAAACATATACTTAAAAATACTATAACTTCACTTACTTCATATTGCATCAAATGTGTATTTTGTGAAATCAAATCTAGAGAGTGATTCTCAGGGACTATTGAACAAGTATTATCGGGAAAAAATTGTTGAGGACGGATCCAAGAATTTACTCTCATGTAACTAGGCATAATTAGAATGCCTGCTTCATCCTCAAAAAGTTGAGGTGGTTCCTATAAGAAAATATGTTTACCAAATGAATTATATAAGTTTCTATTTTTTTTTTTTATGAAATTTTAACAGAATGTTCAAATTTGTAAGAAAACTTAGGCTTCAAACTTCAACTTTTAGTCAAAGAGAATTTATAAGTTATGGTACATTGATATAATCTTTGTTTGATTATATTACAATAATTTATAATTCATTGTTTCTTTCGTGATTTTATCGAATTTATATTTTTTGTGTTTACAAAGTACTTTTGTTACTCTTTACCTTCTAAATATATTACAAAAATTTACATGGCGGCAAGCATGTTATATTACATGCAACTAATGTATCTCAATTTAATTTACAAATTAACATAAAACAATTTGAATTACAAAGTAGGATATATACCTACTAGCACCATATGAAATGGAGTGGGATAAAAATATTTGTTTACATTAATTGAAATTAAATAAAGTGGAATATCATTACTTATAGTCCCGGCAATAAAAAAAGGTCAAATAGAGGAAAAAATTAATGTAGATTTTTCATGATAAAAAATTTTATCACCAAAAGTACGAAAGGAGGCTCCAGTTTGTCTGGTGCGTATTGTACTGAAAACTATTCGGTCACCATCATATTTCCCCCTCATGCCCTCTTTGATGGTCTTCACATGTGGTGGTTCTCCCATAACCTGTTCCATCAACTCCTCCATAGAAAATTGGCAACTATCATTTCCTTCGATGTCATGTAGTCGTAGATTTGTTCCATTGCTTCTAAAATCTCTTCATCTTGAGGACACAGCTTTTCTTTTAGAAGGTGCAGAGGTTAACAAGAATCTTTTGTAACAATCCTCATGGTATATTGCATCTGCTGCATATATATCTGTTGCAAGTGCATGGTATATAGTGAAATACTCAGCACTTGGAGGGTAAATTTGTACAATAAACACTTCATTTTTAAGAATAAAAACCAATGTTTTGATAATTTACCACCCCCCTCCATATCCTAGATCCATATCCATATCCCCTCCTCAAGTATTGATCCTAGCAAAAAAATGTAACGGACCTTTTTAGTAGAAAATTTAATGTAGATTAATTTGTTATATAAACATGTTTTCGCTAGAGGCAGTAGTTTTCGAGTTATTCATGAAAAACTGAAAGAAGGGATTTGCGGGGGGGGGGGGGGGGGGCAGGCCTTAGCTCCACTACTACCCATCAGTACTTTTAGTATGTTGTTAAGGACACCTTCCCCTACAATTGTGCCAAAATTGGCTTCTACATGAATTTTTTCGCTACTTTTCCTTCGTTGCCTGGACTATTAGAGGATCTTATTTTAAGTGAATTAATCAAAATTGCATTATTAGGCCTACTACTGGCTTGCTAGTAGACTATAAAAGTGACCTTTCAATGAGTTAAAATAACTTTAACTTGTATTCAAAACCAATAAAGTTTGTTTATGTAAGTACCAAAACCATTAGTAACTAAGGAAATGGACAAATTTAACTAATACTGGACACATTGGCAAATAATTGATAAATTTATTTCTTATACCGTACATATTTATTTATAATTTTAAGAAATACTATGCAAATTTTGTGAATAGTCCCTTGAGGAAACCAATTAATGCAATGGTTTGTAATTAATGAGTTAAAGAGTCACACAGACCTTAATCTCACAATCTACAATGGAGAAATGCAATCAATTCAATGAAAGTTCATTTAGTATGGTCATATTAACAAGTTCAAAGCAGTACCTAGAAGGTAAAAATAATAAATTAACCAATCAGTAATGACCTATCTCAAATCATCTTAAAAGTTTCCATAACTGAACGACTCCAGGAATTAATCTTGTTTTTTAGTTAACCTAAAAATTTCGACAGCATGTCTGGCAAGGTAAAGAAGAAGGTGTGCTATTCTGCTCATATAGATTAGTAATTAAGGCTCATGAAATTGGAGACTATTTAATTAAGAAATATAAATCCTAGCAGGTGAAACGTGTTTTATTGAATTCTAGATGCAAAGTAAACTAATCAAATTGACGTAATATTTAATGAAACATACAACAGAGTATGTGCGGGTGAGTTTTTAATCTCAATAACAAAGGACCTTTTACCTCTAAATCTGGAGGAGTTTTTCTAGCAGACTTTTTGCTCTTTGATTTACTTTTAGAATCACCTAAATCCCACTTTGTAGCATTCACTTCTACATCACTCCATTCAGGCCAAATTGTTGAAGTCTGTTCATGTTCATCTGCTTTAATTGTAACATTTCCCTGATGTCGAGATGCTTTTTTCATATTAATTCACCTAAGAGTAGTGTAAAATTTAAAGCTAAACTGTAATTTGCTTTACGCTCTAGTATTTTAAATAATAGGGCATTTTTTATTTAAAATTAAAACTAATAATAAAATTAAACTAAACACAAAATAAATAGTTACATTAATAATTAAAATATATAAACTTCGGTTGGTGTAGAGTTTATTGCTTTTAACTTGTAAACAAGAGTACTGGATTGGATAAAGGAAGAGAATTACAAAATAACAATAGGGATAAACTATAAAAGTTTAAAAAACAAAAATAACATTACAGTAACCTTAGACCGGCCATAAAAGTAGAGTTGTACCGCAGAGGTATACCCCAGAGTCAAACAGCAGAGGTATACCTCAAGGTACAAGGAGCTCATTACACGCAACGGTCTGCCTCTGCCGCCAGTCGAACTCATGGCTTCTACACCCGTAAAACATGGAGTAACGATTGGTTATTAAAATGAAATCGGTACATTCAAGTCAATTTGTTACAAGATTTGAGACAGACGTGGTTCACATTTACACAACTCAATTATGAGTTCTTCCAAAACTTGATTGCGTTTCCGCAATGACATGTTGAATTCTTCAAAAACACTAAGCACAAAAAAACTGAAGTGAATTCAAACAAAACACTTAAAAGAAACAAACTAATGCAAATAAAAACATTCAAGCAAATTAAAACAAAGGAAAATACAAAAGGCACCCTCATTCTGGGCTTGTCTGGCTACAACTGTCCTGAGGTAAGCCTCAACACCCACGCAGAGGTCTGGTCACCTCTTTCGGTAGAAAATATGAATTTTCAATCCCGCCAGGTTCGACTCCAGAGGTCTGTTCGCTTCTGGAGTTTCATCGCACTTAGTGGCACACACTGACGTTTACCTCTTGAAAAGGACAATACAGGTATACCTCTGCGGTACACCTCTACGTGTATGGTCGGCCTTAGCTTAAGGAAGTGAAGGGAAGTTGTGGTTCAACAATCAGCAAGCACTTTAAAAATACAGACATCATTTTCAATGTAAAGAAGTTGCTTCGATGTATAGAGTTTTGTTCAATAGATGTCAATATATGAGGGTAAAATCTTGCCTTAGAAAGCCTTAAAAAAATTGTGATAAATACTGTTGGTTTTTCTTCGTAATATCAAAGTTTTAAACTCTAGATGGAACAGAATAGGAAAAAGATTTGATATATTGAGATTTCAAAATGTCAAAGTTTGACTATACTTCCCAAACTGAGGTTTAGTTTTACAAACAGGTAATAGTTTATGTAAACCCAGTGAACAAGTTATTTTATTTCTAAATATTATTGAAAACAATGTAAAAATTACAACATAAGATATTTTTGTTGCGGTAATAGAACCAGTGTTCACAAAAGTTAGTCTATCTCATACAAATCTATTAAGAAAGCTAAAATGGATATAGCTATTAAAATTGATCTTCGAAAAGGAGGTGAAATTTGAGGAAGATGCTATTGACCCTGGTAGTATGAGCACTGCATTCCGTAGGCTTATCTTATCAGAGCAGATTGTTTTCCGAAATATTAATATTGCTTACAAAACATAACTTTTTTCGCCTATAAAAAAAAACATTACTTAAGAATAACACTGTACACTTTCACAATGTTTCAATTTACTAACCATTTTGATTATTTTTGTCTAACTCAAGCAATTTAATCATAAGTAAATCACCAAAAGATTTTGTATACTGTTGGCTTAAACTGCAAAGTAGAGCATAAGGTGTTTCAAATGTTTTGTTTGTATCACTTCCTGAAGTGTTGTTATACTCATAACCAACCACTTTGAAACCAGAAGCTCCTAAGTAAACACAATATGTTTTATGTTCAATTGTTGTGATATTGAAGTAAACACCAGTCGGAGAAGATAGAATACTGGATATTTGAATATCTTGAACATGAGGTTTGACATCATTTATTACATATTCAGCTTCTCTATCCCACTGTATAGCTCCTTCTCCATTACTTGTATCCATTCTAAAATTCATAAACCATTTACTAGAAAAATAAAACCAAAGATTGTCAAGATCGCAGCAGGTTATTAGTTACTAAAGTTTTATTCAAGGGATTGATTATGTTTACTTTATAACACACTTTACAAACAAACAGGACTGATTATTTAAAATTTTAGTATAAATCAAGGTAGTAAATGTAAATTAGTGGTATATTCTTAACTTTAAACAAAAGTTGTTATTGGTTTTACAGAATCATTAATATTGCCAATTAGAGACATATTTAAATCACCTTATTTTACTTTGATTGGCAGGTAAAGTCTGTCAATGCCATTGCTTTTCATACTAGGCCTACTCATTAGGTCGAATAGTAAACTTAGGCCGGCACCCCGGCAGCACTAGATACTGTTACCAAAAAAGATCAGGTGTCCTAACCTAAATTTACACCAAACGGTTCAACTAAACATTTAGATTATGTACGAAGTCAATAGTATTTCAGTTAATAGTTTAGCATTCCTACCATAATAATTATGATGTTAAGTAGCAATAGGTGTATACTGAATTTGAATCAAGACTTACCCTATCCCTATATAAAGTCTATAAAAAAAAATGTAGATTGAATTTACTATACGATCCTATACCAACAGAAATGCAATAAAAAAAATAGCCTGAAGTTTTAACTTAGTAGCCTATGTGACTTTAGTCACAGTACAGTATGTTTACCTATATTCAACATTTAACAATAGGCTATGTAGAATGTAAAACAAGGTCGTCATCTGCAAAAATATCAGCCGAGGGTTGTATAGTAAATTTAGGCGAGAGTTTACTATTCGACCCTAGGCTAACCTATGGCACAGAAATACAACAATAAAAAAAACCTGAAACTATAGTATTTAGCACAGTATGTATGTATTTGACTCGTTTACCTGTAAATTAAACGTTTAACAGTAGAATGTAAAACAACGTCGGTATGTGGAAAAATATTAGGCTAGGGTCGAATAGTAAACTTACGTAGTAAATTTACACTAACAATGTATCTGTAAACAGTTGATAATCTATTATGCAGTGAAACATTTCCACATCTAAAAGAGAGATTCTAGGACTAGGCTATTAAGGATGAAAGAATAGTAGATCCAGTTTCATTTTCTCTACATGTATGTTTATAACTCGTCCTAGGATACATTAAATTATCATTAGGTACCTATATATTATTTTTCAGGTGGTTGGATTTTAGAAGTCAGAGATTCTTTTAAAATTAAAATTAATGTGATTGAAACAAAGTTAAGGAGTTTAGGTCGTAAGTGATTAGAAACAGTATGACAAAAATTACAAGCATTATTATAGAAAAGGTTACCTTTGGAACACTTAGGTGGATTTCGTATTTATTTGCTGTCAAAACTAACCTCTCTTACAGTAATAACATTGAAGTTTTGACATATTTATCAGTTTGAATTATAATAATCTAAATTCTAAACTAAATAAGCAATGTAGTATACTGTTGAACCACACAAAAATGTAAAACCGCGATACAAATCACAATTATTCAAACAAAAATTCAGCTAATCTAAAAATAGAATCGCGCAAAATTAGCTGAGAGAAGTAAGAAAAAAACAATTAGACCACGCAGCTGGACCGCTGACGTGAGTTGAGCAAATTTCCAAAATTAAGTTTATATTGCCTATATTTTAGGGTTTCTACCAACAATTTGGAAAATAGGTCTACTCACGAAGGCATTGAACAGCTGTTTGTGTGTACGCAATATATTAGTAGAACTAGGGGAGACCCCTGCGTGCTCCGCACGCCAACCCCCAATGGAATCTTCTAAAAACAAATGTTATGTTTTTTTTAATAATAACCTGAAAACAAAGATGATAAATAATGATAAATGTTCAAATCAAATTATTTCTTATATATTTGATAACAGCAGTTATAATAGTGGTTAAAAGAACCAGCAAGGCTCAGGTCTACACTTTAAAACCCAAACTAGAAGCTAGAAACACAAAAATAATTGCTTTGCTTTAAATTTTGAAATCAGCAGTAATGGGAATATTGGAACAAACAGCTATATTATCTTTTATTTTATTCAATTGGTTGCTAAAGTAATAAATGTAAATAAATGTGTTGGTTTATCATTCTAGACCTAACCTAAGAATTTTTTCCGACTAAATTTACAGATATTGAAATAAAAAAAGGTTTTTATCGAAATGAATTATAGCCTATGTTACTCAGGGAAAGTGTAGCTTTTTATTAGTAGGCTAAAACTATTTTTTCAATCGGTTCATTAGTGCCAGAGATTACCCCCTACATACAAACAAACAAGCAAACAAAAAACAAACTTTACCTCTTTATAATATTAGTATAAATGTATGAAAAGTTAATAGGACAGCCTCACAACCTTCCAAAAATCACACTTATAAGGTTTCTCTTCTAAGAGTTCTAAGTGTGTGTCAACGTGTATCTTTCATAGGTTAATAAGTACCGTAGCAGATTTAATTAAACAATATAATTTACATTAACTAACTGTCATATTATTTTACAGAAGACCTGTTTTATGTTTTTAATTTATTTATTTAATACCAAAATGTTTTAATGTAAACTGCAGAACAGCTGTTTTATGTTTTTAATTTATTTATTTAATACCAAATGTTTTAATGTAAACAATGCAGATGTTTTTAAATTCTCATGTATTTCTTATGGGATTTTTCGTTTTTCGGGGACTTCAAAAACCCCTTAGTTTTTAATTTTAGAAAAAACTTATATTTTTCCCTCATTCCTTGAATCGATACCTTTAATTTGATACCTCTCTCATTATCCTCCGATTTACCAAATTCCCACAATTTTGAATCTAAAATTTCGCTTACAGAATTAAATATAAGGATTTGTTTGCGCCTAGTGGCCTCGCGAGTTTGCATCACTTGGCTTTGAACCGGGTACTTTCATGGTATTTTACTTTTTGATCGATTTTGGGGGAACCAAGCGAGCTGTAAGGTCGCGTAAAAAAACAAAATGTGCAGAATAACATCCTACATTTATATTTTTAGAAAAAACTCTACACAAATTTCATTCTCGTAGTAAAAATCTCAAAAAAATAGTTACTTCCGGTCCAAAAACGTACTTTCCGTACGGTCGGTACGTAGCTGGATTCTTTTGGCTAACGAACTCGTCCGAGCGACATAGACAACCTACATGTGTACCAAATTTGAACCAAATTGGACTTAAAATGCGGCCGCTAGAGTGCGAACACAAATATACATATATATCCTAACATATATATATATATATATATATATAATATATGTATGTTTTGTGATTTTTAATGATTATTATAATTATCCCTTACATATTGAATTATTATATTATTATATTGTTAAGTTATTGAATAATATTGTTAACATCGGCCACGGTTAAAGCTAAAATTGGCCAGCCCGTTTTTAGCGTTTTGCAAGCATATTTTTAAAAATTCGCCAAAAATAGTAAATGAACCCCAATCCAAATGTGTTCAATAGCTTTTTTGTAGAAGAAACTTCAAAGAATTCAAATATGCCACTAAAAATAAGTTTATTTTGAAATTGTAAAAGTTATTAGCTCAAGAAACAAAAAATGTTCAGTAACGAAAGGAAAAAGTTCAACTTTAGGCCTACATAACAATTAGTAAACATTTTTTGTATTTTTTTCGTAAGCGTAAAAAAGTTTCGTAATTTAGTTCTAAATAGAACTGTATAAAAACATTTATCAATTTCAAATTTTTTATTTTGAAAAAAACCGTTTTTATGTTTTAAGTACACAACTGGTACCTACCTAGGCCTAGATTTTAACGTGCTTTACTAATATATGCTTTGACCAAAAATGAAATATTATTATAAGAAAGTGTAGAGGATAAATCAATGAAAAGAACGGTGTACTTGTCTTTCCTTAGTTCACAAAAGTGTTTGAGTTACATTTATCTGAATAACAAAAAGACATCAGTCGAATAAAAACTCCCGAATCAACACGTGCAGTAGGTTGCGCCATATGAAATAGCGTGGGAACAAAAGCCCGAGGCGATCTCACAACAACGTAACTTTACACTACTGTCTAGACAATCACAAAACCGGTTTAATCCGGTTTACTTGGCACCATTAGAAACTACAGACTTTCGTCTACAAAATGGTATAAAGCAATCTGTCAAATCATTGGGCGTTGCCTACTAAATAATCGTTGACAAAAAGGCGTGTTTATCGGTTGAGAGACTGTCCAATCCGCAAGGGTTTACAGTAACTCTTGTTTGAAACAGTAAATGTACTGTGAAATCTGATTGGAAGACACCAACAGAAAGATGAAATCCCGACCAATCCAACGGTATTGTTAGACATGCCAAAGAAACATTATTGTAGATGGTGGGGAACGTTGCAGAAGTGGGAAATAACAGTACAATTGTATGCAGATTCGCGCACGGAAAGAGCTGTAGTCCGATATGCATATTTTAAAACGATGATTACGTATGTAAATATACGTTTTACGAAAAAGTTGTAAATACAAAAATTGAAGTTTAATTCATTTCCTTTCCAATGGTGCCAGTTTTATTACGATTGGATAATTTTAAGTGGGTTAAATTATCGTTTATGCAAATATATGCAAATTTTATGCAAATGTGTGAAGTTGTTGCGTTTGCGCCGTGAAACCTGGTGTTGTGGTGTCGTATGGCCGTTCCTGGGAAGAAACAATTCAATTTTTAAAAAAATTTATAAAAATCGTATTTTTGAATTTAAAAAGATATTTGTCTATAAAATGCTTTATTAGCGAATTTCCATAGGAAAAATGAGCTATTGCAGTGGCCCTTATGGTGAGACCCAAGGTCGGGAGTAGCAAATGAGCACCGATCATGGTCCCTAGAACACGTTTTGGGGTGTCATTAAAATTCATATATATATATATTCTACAACGAACAACCTATTTTGGGTGGTTAGTTTTAGAATATTTCGGGTCCCACGTTTCGGGACGCCAATTCTACAACGAATCTTCTATTTTGGATAAATTTGTTCGTTGGAGAATAAGTTATTTCCACCTACTGGAAGTATTATAGGCAATCTCACTTTGTTTGGCCTAGGTGAAATAACTATGTGTCGAATATTCAGTTCACTGACTATTCTGACAAAAAACTTTACTTTATACTTCCAGTAATTAATTTTTGATTTTAGCTCAGTAAGAACACAAGTTAATAATTTTATTTTTTGTAAACCTCTGAAGAGTGAGTACACTGGAACTAACCTTGTAAATTTCTTATTTGTGCTTGCAATTATTTTATGAAATTCCACTTTATCAATTCTTAATCTAAAATTCATAAACTATTGGGATATTTGAATGTTAGGCGTTTTTGTAAATAATAACCTTTTATAAAACAAAATAAAATTTTAATAATTTCCTTTTTCTAATTTTAAACATAAAACAAAAATCTTGTATTTAATATTTTTCAAATAAAACCAAATAATAACTTTCTTCTCAACTAAAATAATAACTTTTTAAAACTATAAGGCAGAACTAATCTCTTAATTTATTATAATTTATTTTAATATTTTATTTCTCAAATGAATTTAATTTATACTTAAATGAAAATTTGAATTTACGATTTAATGAATTTACTTCTTTAATTAATTACAAATATTTCTTAATCCAACATCCTAAGTAACCCAGTATTTAAAATAAATTTATTTGAATTTACTTCAGGCAATTTAATGGGGACTAACGTATTTTACGCTTCTACCGACCTTTTCACACTTGTCCAGGCGTCGCGACGTTGGTGGTTAACTCCGCGAAAGCTGTCCAGTGATGACGAGCTACAGATGTTCTGCGTGCTGATAGAGTTGTCTTGTGGGTGAAGGTGGAGTCCTGTAGGGTTGTCTGGATGTATGATGGATGTCTTCTTAAAGATGGATGTGGTGATGCCGTGTCTGCAATCCCGGTTCGTCTATTCCCTCGTAGCTACAGTTGCATGTCCTAGTGGTCGCCTGGTGGTGTCCTGGAGTCCTGTCTGGAAGCTATACGAATCACTCCATGTATCAGCTATCCTGTAGGCTATGTTTTTCCTCCAGAAAAATCCCAAGTTAGGCCAACTTGTATAGACTAAGTTGCCACTGAAGTTCTTGTAGAGTTAATGCGGTGTTTATTGCTGCATCCCAGATGATAACCGCAATGACGTATCTTCTTACTTGTTATAAAAATTTAAAGTTTAACGAAGAAAATACTCAGCTTCTAGCACGCTAAAGTATTTTATAAAAAACAAGTATCGGCTCTCGATGCGTCAACTTACATCGTAGAAATAACAAGCATCTCGAGTTTCCCCGAGCAATCGTTTATATAATGTTTTTCGGCACTATTTCATTGCCAACCTAAGCTTTCTACCACTGTATTTCCATAATGCTTTAAAATCCATTTTTTCGCCAATTTCAAACTTCTAGTCTACGTAACTTTTCATCCTGAATTTTATTGTATTTTTTTCATAATTTTGTAACTTAATTTAGCCTTTGTTTTAATTAAATTTCTATTGTTTCTTTGAGTACGCTCATTTTAGTAAACTGGTAACCCTGTTCTCCTTCCATCGGTCTCGTCTTTGGACCGCCCCTCTACTGTCTTGCGTTCTTATCTGGCTTCCCTTAGTTTTATGCTATGGAAATCCTTTTTCCATGTAACTCTTCCAGGGTTTATCCGATTTTCCTGAAACTGACATCATTTTCCTCAGCTCGTTGTTACCTTTCCACACGAACTCGAGTGACGTTCGTACGACTCTTGGTTCGCGTACACGACCCGCGCGCGTTTTTCCGCGGCGATTTTTCCCGGAAAAGTCTTAAATTTACACTTCTTTCAGTTTTTCTTTTTCCACTTTTCTTGTCCGTTGGTTTTCATTCACTAGCCGGATTTTCACCTCATTTCTGCTTCTGGTTGTCTTGCTGTGAGGTTAGGGACTTCAACGATTTTTCACAAACTGGGGTTTACTTTACTTCCCGAAAAATATTTCAAATACTGGATTATTTTTACATAACTACTTCATTTACATACTATTTACTATTTTGGATTGTTAAAAGTTTGAGTTTAAATTTTTAATTAGCTGTAAAGGTGCAAATTCTATCACCCTTTTCCTTTCATAAATTTTCTAGTTTTTCTTTTACATTATAAATTACATTTATCAATACTAAAACTTGTTTTAGTTAGAATTTAAAAAACTTTATTTTTAACCTACTTTTTTATCCTTTAAACTTTATGAATTACCATTAACTTTTTTATATGACAAAATTTCGCTAAAACTTATTTCACCTTTATTTTAGGCCTTTTTAAGAAAAGCCTAAAAAACCTTTTCTTTTTTAAATTAGAGGAATTTTGAAAATTTTCTCATTCTTTGAAAGCTCGTATCTTACGTAACTTTATGATTTTTTAATATCTAATCTTGCAGTAAATACACCCGCGGTTAGCGTAATGCATTTCCCGAAGATTTTCATTCTTTATTCAAATCTTGGATTTTGGCTTCCCGTAGGAATCTTTTAAGTAATTTTTATAAGTTCCCAATCCTTTTCAGACAGGCAGGGTCCAAAAGTTTAATTTTACCCGATAACAGACCGCCCGCGTATACATGCTGATCTCGTGACCTACATTTGGCTTCAACTCACGGCAAGTCCATATTATTCAAACTTACAAAATTAATTGCAAATTTAAACTCAAGACCTACAACGAGTTTTGTCCGTTGTAAGCTACCCCTCTTAAGATATCTGGTTTGATCGGCTCCGCCAAAAACCCAAGATATTGAAACCTTCTAAATATAATAGCATTCCTTTTTCATTTTCCTCCTATCTTATTTTATTCTTATATCTAGTTCTGCCTTCCTAACCTAACAATTTACATATCACATATTCATAATATTTTATACATTTCATACTATACTTTTCATTGTTCTTCTTATTCTCCATAATCTGAAATTACATTTACACAATATACCATGGTATACATTTCCTTTTGAAATGCTCACTGGATGAGTTCACTTCCACTGAAAACACATGTTTATACTGTACACTACTTATATAAATACAGGGACACATTTTAATTTGCCTGATAACAAACTAACAATATTCTACTGGGTTACGCTTTTATACTACTGTTATTTCCCCGCATTCATACTTCCCGAATTTTTATAATCCGCGTTTTATACGTTTTACATTATTTTACCCTTTATGGTTTGGCAATTTTTTATTTATTTGCCTAAGTGGCTTCAACTATAATAATTGAGAGTTTTTTTTTTTTCTTTTCAAGTGTACTAAGTAGTTTTCCTTTGCTTTTCCCTAGTATCTTCCTTTATAATTTTCCATTACAGTTTTCTTTCCTTAAATGATTCCTAGGTTTTAGCTTAATTTCTTCCTTCCAGAATCTTAACTACTTAGACTCTCCTAACTAATTTTACGCATAATTAACTTTTTTTCAAGTAATATGCAACCCCTATACACCCCTGACTCGTGTATTAGGACATTCCAGGCTCCTGACTTGTTTGTAGATTGCATTAAAACACTTTCTTCCTGGATCTGTACGTACAATTTACTTTAAAACAACAAGCAATGCCTTTGCGTGTAATCGAAAAGTGCTTAGGCCTTTCACTGTATCTATCAATGAGTCGAGTTATTTACTTAGGCCTACTTCATTCATTGCAGTGTGCCGTGTTCTCTCTCCCCACTGCCTGACCTTGATCTTGTTTCCGCTCAGCTGTTTTCAAACATCCACTCCTGGCTAATTTGTTCTCTGCCCTTCACAATCTCATCGCACCGCTTGTGTTTACATACAATCAAAATATTTACATTTGGGATTCCCCAGTATGGCTAATCACTTTATGTATTAGGCCTACCTTTTCTTCAATACAATAATATTTACAGTGTTATTTTATTTTTGGATGACAACTTAACTTATTGAATATATGGTTTGAGATCTCGAACATCGTATTTTCCCTTTATTCTTCCTGTAACCCGGTCTTCTACAATATAGGTTTTATTTCCTACTCTTTCATTTATTCGGAAAGGTCCTGTGTATAAAAGAAACAGTTTTCTGGTCTCGCCTTTAAATTTACTCGCCATAATGCTAGTGTTCTGTGTTACTAACACTAAATCCCCTACATTGAAGTTTGTAAATCTGCGACCATGGTTTTGTTAAGCAGCTCGTTGGTTTCCGGCCCTTATGATCCTGGCCTGGCACTTCTGGTGTTTTTCGCGTACCGTTTCTTCTCTTGGATTTGGTTGTTCCCTCGGGAAGACTTCATCCCACACGTACCTCGCCTCCTGGCCAAACTGTATCTCCTGAGGGGTGTATCCTGTGGTGTCATGTGGCGTTGTGTTTAGAACGTCCTGTATATATTCTAGGTATTGTTTCCAATTTGCCTGTCGGTTGTAGCAATATGTTCTAAGCATTCGCACAATTTCTCGGTTCACCCTCTCCGCCAGATTTACTTGTGGATGTCTTATAGGGATTAGTACATGCCGAACTCTTTCTTCCTGGATCCACTCCTTCCAATTCCCCGAAGTAAACGCCTTGCCATAATCTGTTAGAATACTTTCAGGTTTGCCAACTTCTGCAAAGTACTGCCTCATTTTATCTATACTGTTTTCGGTCGTAGGATTTCTTACTGTGTAAAGTTTTACATATTTAGAGAAAATATCCACTACCACTAATATATGTTGTACATTTCCTAAACCTCTTGGTAGTGGTCCTAAGAAATCAATCGTCACTACTCGGCCTATATTATTTGTTATTATTGGCCTACTTTGACCTATTAAATATTGGTTCGGGTATTTCGCTCTTTGACAAATATCGCACTTTCTAATCTCTTCCATAATTCGATTATTCATATATTTAAAATGCCACCTATTTTTAATTATGTTATATATCTTATTTCTTCCTGCGTGACTGTACGTTTCGTGCACGTGTTTTATGAATTCTTTTACCGTGTTCTCTGGTACAACAATTTTCAATATTCCATTTACAAATTTACATAATACATTATTTTCAATTCTATAATCTACTTTATTTACAATATCCTGTATTATTTCTAAGCATTCAGGGTTTGTCATCTGTCTGTTTCTCCAATCCTGCAATAACTGTGTAAAACCTGGATTCATCCTTATTTGTTGAATTCGCACTCTCCGTTGGTCTTCCTGTCCTACGCTGTTTTCGTATTTTATGGGGATTGGGTAATTACGATTCACAAAGGTGTCTTTTGCATTAACCTTCAACTCATGAACATAATTTTTACAAAGTCCCGGCAATTCAGAAAAAACTGTATTATATTTTTCTATTAATTTCTGCAGTAGGCCTTCTTGTTGTTCCGTTAGTATAGTACCATGACTATACTCCTTTGTCAAAGTTATCTTATTGCATTTCTTCATTGGAACCGCTACATGCCCTTTTGCTCGGGTGACCGTCTCCCCTCCTTGTCTAAGTTCACACAGCTGATTTTCCATTAGGCCTACTTTCACTTTGTACCTAACGTGTTTCCTACTTAACTTAGTCCTATTTATATCAGAAGTAGCAGTGTTTTTAAATCTAACTTTCGATATTTTTCCACGCATATTTAACGGTAGATTTTGGTTACGTGTTTCTGCTCCTCCTACAGATATTAATTCTTTATAAGTTGGTTTATTGTTTTTATATTTTTTATTATTTTTATTTCTCATCGAGTGGTCGGAAAAATTGCAGTGTAGTGTAGTGCTTGACTTCGCCTTATTTGGATTACAACGTTTACTAGAATATTCACAGTTATGGATACATTGATTGCGCCGCGACGCTTTGTTGGTAATTGGAATCTTTTCACCATTATACCTAACATTAATTGGAACATTAATCCTTTTTAATGCCCTATCACGCGGAATATCGTCCTTGGCTTCTTTTGATAGCATCTTCGGTACGATATTTTGTTTGGCTTTCTGCCCCTTCCTTCGTTGAACTGACACCTCCCTCGATATCATTTTATTCAACCCATCTTCGTTTTGTATCCTAACCTTATTGTTTTTCCTAGCTGTTGTCTCCGGCTTCCTGTCTTGACTGCTGCCGCACTTCCCTTCCATTACATCATTAATGCCTGTCTCACCTACTTCCGGTCCATTAACGATTTCAGCTTTGTTTACTAACTCGTTCATACTATTTTGATTAATATTTACTTTATTTGTTTTGAGTTTAGTATTCGTTGCCTCGATCTCGTCGGATTTAATTACCTCCGATTTAATTAAATTGCTCTTTTTATTGGTTTTATAGTATCGGGAATTAATATTAAAACATTTTCCTTTTAACCGTGTTATTGCAACTTTTTTTATCAATAAACGGGATTTTAACATTCTCCTGACCTATTTTGAACATTTCAAATTTGTCTTGCATATTTATTTTTGCCTGTAAACTATATAAAAGGTCACATCCTATAATTATCTTAGATTTTAGACCTTTTACTACCAAAAATTGTAAATCTACGCTTTTGTCAACCAGTTTAACTTCGATTAGGACTTGCTTGCTGATTTTTTGCACCTTCCCTTTTAATGCACCAATTATCTCTAAACACGCTACCGGTAATTCTAAGATTTTGACATCTTCCGCCTTCAATTGCTCGAGGTAATCTTGCTGGATAACGCTTACTTCGGCTCCGGTGTCAATTTCCATGTAACTAGCATTCGTTCCAAGTTCTACTGGAATCGCGGGTATTTCTTCTAACGGTTTTTCCTCTATAACTGGTTCATCTCTATTATCTAACAAGTCTTCCCTAATATTTACATTTAAACTACCTAACTGTTTAGGCTGACGTTCACGCTCCTTTTCGACGGTTTTTTCGCCTACTTCAGGTTCGATTCTACTACAAGGAGTAACTTTTTTATTTCCTAACTTTTCGGTGTTTACACGCGTATTTAATTTTTTAGTGTTATTCTTTTGTTTGTTTGTTTTTTCATCGGCCCTGTCATTCCGAAAAAATCCATCCTTTGTCAGAACCTCATTTCTTAGTTTTTCGGCTGCTGGTTAGGATTTGAGTTGGAAGGACGTGGTTTATTGGAGTTTGGGTGATTTGAGTTACTTGGGTTTTGAGCATAGGATCTGTGGACTGGTGGGTTATTCCGAGGTGTGAAATTTTGCCTGTTTTGCGTTTCCTGAGCGTCTTGGGGTCTACTTCGCCGATTTTCCTCTATCATGTCTACATTATTTAAGAATTCTATCGCGTCTTGAATGGTTTCGCTAGGTTTACCTATGCTGGCTAATCTTATTTGCTCGCTGAAATGTTGCATCACCGTGAATACAAGAAACCTTCAGGTAGGGGGATTCTAAATCTCGCGCTTTGTTTACTACCATACAGAAATATTCGGTTCTGCTAGCGTTTCCCCTTTCTACATACCTATTATTTTCTATATAATTCCTGACCGCTTTTTGTTTTTGGAGCGACCAGTAATTACTTAAAAATGCCTCCCTAAACTCGGCATACTTCATCTCTTCGCGATCTGTTATATTAAACCATTCGAGTGCGTATCCCTTTAGATGGCGTCTTATGAATTTTATTTTCTCCCTATCTTCTAAATAAGGATTCAACTCGTCCATTAACCCTTCTATTTCTCTTAAAAATTGTTTCGGCCTTTCCTTACTATTTCCCCAAAATTCAATTTTATTTATTTCGCTATCAAACCGCGGCATTATAATTCCTACATTCCTACTCCCACTTCCCTGGCTTATCACGTTTCCTATCTTCTTTTCAACGCTCTGCACCCGACTTTCCATTGTTCGAAACCCTTTGTCTACGTTATCTTTCATGGTGGTTGTGGTGTCCTCCAGAAAATGGATAGCGCCTTCAATTTCCCTAATCTTCTCTTCTCCCTTGGTGTGTTGTTCCTTACACCTCACGCTTTCTTCCTCCAGGCTTC
>JAGFPH010002624.1:105404-136924 GCA_018207615.1 Philaenus spumarius | reverse complement strand
TTGAATAATGTAGGCCTAACGGTTAGTGATATATCAGTAATCTCAACAGCTGACGTCTGTGTAAATAGCTTTGGAGCATTACAGAATAATGTGTTAAAATGTGAGACAACAGAAGAGTTTTATGGAGATATGACAGAGGGAAGAAAAAGAAAAAAACAAGCTGATCCCAGTTCATGGAAGAGGAATAAAAACAAACAGTTAAGATTAAAAGGAGAAACGTACATTGGTTTTGAGAAATCTAAACAAATTAAAGAAAAGGCTGGAAGAAAAATGGGCGATATATGTAATTCACCACTCTGTGAAAAATCTTCACTACGCCAATGTCATACAATTAAAGAAGAAAGATTACCTCTATTTAAAAAATTTTGGAAGGAAATGGATTGGTGCCAACGCAAAGTGTTCGTTATAAATAATGTGTTAAAATCCCCTCCTAAAAGGCGTTATACAACGGGCAATTCAAAGCGAACATGTTCTTTTGATTATTTTCTTACTGTCGGTGATAAAAAGTTTCAAGTATGTAAAAAAACTTTTCTTTCAACGTTTGATATTGGTGAATATCAAGTATTGTACTGGATAAAAAATGGATCAAATGGTATGCATGCTTCGAAAGAAATACTTAATACCTCTAGAAGAGAATCGTTAGGCCTATCTAAAAATATTGAAAATCCGAGGAAAACAGTTGAAAGATTTTTGAATTTGCTTCCAAAACTTCCATCTCATTATGCAAGAAGAGATTCTTCTAAAGTATTTTTGGAACCTGGAATAAAAAATTTGACACAATTGTACTCTATGTACACTACACATACTGTAAAGATACAGGTGAGAAAGTTATGTGCTTGAAGGTCTTTTCTGAGATATTTAATAATAAAAACCTGTCCATCTATCAGTTAAAAAAAGATAAATGTGATACTTGTAGCAGGCATGAAGTTGGCAATTTAAGCGAAAGTGAATTTAATGAACATAAAATTAAAAAGGATAGAGCTAGGTCAGAAAAGGGGAAGGACAAACAACTAGGAGAAGAAAATAAGTGCACAGTACTAACCATGGATTTACAGTCTGTCAAAGTGTGTCCGTCTTTAAATGCAAGTGCTGTATATTACAAAACTAAATTAACTTGTCACAACTTCACTGTAATGAACATAGTCAATAGGCATGTAACATGTTTTTGGTTTTCAGAGGTAGACACTGATCTTTGTGCTTCAACTTTTGCCTCCTGTCTTGTGGATTATTTAAAAAATAATTGCAGCACTGAACGGAATAAAATTATTATTTATAGTGATGGCTGCGTATATAAAAATCGTAATATTATCATGGCAAATGCTTTGTTATCTTTATCATTAACACAAAATATTGTGATTGAGCAGAAATTTTTGGAAAAGGGTCATACTCAGATGGAGTGTGACTCGGTACATAGTTCCATTGAGAGAAAATTGAAAAATAGGGAGATATATCTTCCTAGTGATTATATAGCTGTTACTAAAGAAGCAAGGATTCATCCATCACAGTATGAGGTAAAGTGGACTGAATTTTCATTCTTTACTAACTTTTCACTAAAAAACCTTCACACGTATAAAAGTTTACGACCTGGTCAATCTAATGTGGTTACAGACATTAGAAGCATTCAATACACTCCAACTGGTGAAATATATTACAAAATTAATTTTGATTCTGAATGGATAATTCTTCCTCAAAGGAAATTACGGCAACAAGTAAATGTTGAATGGCCTCTTCTAAATAACACTACAAAAAATATTAAATACCAGAAGTTTCGTCATCTACAAGAACTGAAAAGTGTAATACCCATCCATTGTCATTCTTACTATGACAATTTGCCACACGGCAATCCATAACAAACACTATAAGGATTAAACTGTTTCTTATTCAACTTGATTTATTGTTATTTAAGTTTCTGTTAGTATTTAAATCTCTTGTTTGGCAAATACACTGTATTTGTGCACACAAACTTTATTGAAGTGCCTTGTGCAAATTATGACTAGTTTTATAGTTTAATTTACTTTTGACAAACCTTTTAAATATTATTTTACATAATTTCATATTTTGACTTTCAAATGAATAAAATAATAGTTCTAACCAATATTCTATATCATACTAATCTTTTAATTTTGTTGGCCTAAATTTTAGTTTTATAATAATAATTATTGCTGTACAGCATTGGAAAAGTTTTAAATTTTAGGTTATGTACATAATTAATTATGAACATAATTATTACATAATTAACGTTCAGAAAATTGTTATAGATGTATCATATTTTTTCAGTAGTGATTTATTTCATATTTAAATCAATGTTTACTGATAAAGTAGTAGATATTATTATGTAATTAATTGTATCTATCTTTAAGATCAATACTACCATTATATTAAAAGTTTCAATAAATTTTATATTTTGTGAGTTGCATTAGGCCTAATTATTCTTAGTGTTTTCCTATTAAAAAAATAATAAAATTTTATTTAAATCATAAACCAATAAAATTTGTATGAGGTATAAGAGATGTTGCTTTTCCAATAGTAAGAGTCTGATGAGGGTTAGAAGAATTTGCAAGAGATCAAATACTAGAAGTAAATTCTATTAACCCACACTTATTCCTAGATTTGCCAAAGCAATTACTCGTAAGCCACATAACAAACATTTGTATTTAGTAAAATATGAATTATTTATTATTATCATAGTGAAAAAATATACATTCTAAAGGTAATAACCGAGTTTCAGAGTATTTGAACTTTTAAGAAATATTTGGGAAGGTTTTTTGTATGCCCTGAAAAAAATTGTCAATGTGGGTTATGAGATATTGCCAGAAGACCAACGATAAGCTGTTTAGAGACATTTATCGGCACTGTAGTTGACAACTGTGGTTACCATTAAAGACTATGCTTATTTGTCAGAAGAAATAAATGAAGGTACGTCAACAGATCGCATGCCTTCCCTAATATCAACAAAGGAAATACAACCTGATCTGGTGAACTTGCTCAAAACAAAGCACATCAAAAGACTAATCTTGTCTTCCAATTTCTAGTTATCTCAAGTCTGTGAATCTCCTTAAAAAAAAAAAAAAACTCTTTCAAAGAAGACTTTACCTAGACAGCAATCTCTTTCCAAAACGACTCCTTCAAAGCTCCTTGATAAACTTCTCAAGTACCTCTTGATAATAAGTGCAAGTTTATACAGTGGCGTAACTACATCGATTGGTGCCTCCCCCGCAGGTAAAAAAATAGTGCCCACTCAAAAAAAAAAAAAAAAAAAAAATGAAGTCGCAACTTGTCGGCTCTAGATGACCCCTCTCCTCCCGTAAGCAATCCTACCCCACGGTAACATGTTATACCTGGTAGTAATTAGACATTATTTTTACTCTAAATTGAAATGAAAGTAAATTAATTTAATCTTTACATAACCAAACTATCTGTTGGTAGTATTGTAATTAAATATGCCAATGCTATGAAGTATCAAACTCAAAATAACATGCAAGCTTTAAGTTGAAACTAATTTATCACCTTTGAAAGGCAAAGAAAGATTGCAACATTAAACATCAAACATTAAGGTTTATTATTTACAAAAAACTTGTAAGTTGTTATAATTGCATTTTTTTTAAACCTATTTTTTCTTCATGTAAAAATACTTGTTGGTTAAAGTGTAAGGTCAACAGCTCGAGGGCAGGTGAAGGGGGTGATTGTACTTTTGTCTGTGTCTAACAGGTTGATGACGTTGGTACGTTGGTACACACTACGCACACACCATTAAGGCTAGGAGCATACTGGGACGCGTGTGAGATGACATGACGCGAGCTGCATGACACGATAGCGCCACACACATCTCGTTGGGGAACCCATATTACAACTTAGTTGCTCTCAACTCTCGCCCAGTAGACACGTGTATTTTACTTCATTTTATTTTTTACAATGTTTAAAATGAATGATTCAGAGATAAAACTATGTTTATTACATCTAACCTAATTTAAAATGACTTCAGAATTACCAGAATTACTTGCTGTTATTTTTACTAACTACTTCCGGATGAACTGAAACTCACAGACGTGCACGGGATGATACATATTATGTTCTTTCTATATATGACATATCTTAAACAATTTTACTTGTTAGTTATGACTTTATGAAGACATATTTTTTTATAATTTTTACAGGTTTATATCTAACGCCAAATATTTGATTAAACATTATTAATTCATATTAAAATGCAGAGAACATATAATTCATTAACAAAAAATATTTACTAAACAATTCAGTAGATATTTATAAAAAAATATTTTAAGATAATATTTTATTAAAAATTACTTATTTTTTAATGTTTATTGAAAGCTTTACTATTCAGTTTTATTTTCAACATTTTAAAAACTAATTAGGCCTCTATCAGCTTTTCCTGGGCCAACAACTGACAAATGTGATAATGGAAAGTGCACAACTGAACACCAAAACCTTCGAGCGAAAGTAGAGTACTGAACTCATGAAACGTGTGATGCGTGACGCGAGAAACTATGTCCCTTCCGACGTGTCTGTCGCGCTACGCGATTTACGCTGTGTAGCGTCGTGTTACCAATATAAGCTAATCCATTCAAGGGTGTTATTTATGCCACTGAGTTTATATAAGAAACTCAAACTGTATCAACCTTGTTGAACTCTGCCGAAAACATTTCATTTGTGCAGAAGAAAAAGAGGAAGAAAAACCCAAACAACAAAAGAAAGAAGAAAACAAAAAAGGTAACTGAATATTGATACAAAAATGACGCAAAAATAAACTTAGCGATGAATCGTCAACAACTGATTGAGACTACTGCATCGATGACATTCTGCAGGGGGAAGACTAAGTAATAAAAGATTGGGGTGAAAACAAATGTGTGGGCTGTGGTGAATTAAAACAAGAGCAAAAGAAAGGATGAATGGATGAATTGTCTGAATCAGGGGTGCCCAGAAGGGGGGTAGTATGGGGCTCAGAGCGCCATCAAAACAAATTTTGGGGGATTTATAATTTTGGGGGGATTTTTGAAACTATAAATAAATGAGACAATTTGTGAATCACAATTGAAATTTCATGTATGTATGGTACAGGAATGACAATAATACATTAATATCATTAATATTATTGGCAAATGTATTGCTATTGTAGTATACTGTACAGTAAATAATCTACCTATTTATAACTAAGATATTTTTTGTTCATTGTCTGTATAATTCTCTCGGTTTCGATAGAATCTTGGTATGTTCATGCCCAACCCCCTTCCCGTCTCCTGACGCAGCGCGAACTTAGAAATTCCTATTGCTTCGGTTAATGCCATAGGTTCTAAAATAAACACAGTTGTGTGACTTATCACTGCTTCCATTCAATTACAGAGTAGTGTCCTGTTGTCAGTCAGTTCAGCTTCAGTGCAGTGTGCAGTAGATAAGACTACTTTGATTTAAATAATACCTCGAGCGTTGAAAAGAGCGATCAAATACAAATGTTAAGAAGTGTTATGTAACACAGTGCACCGCAACGACAAGTGGTTGGCGCATTGTAAAAAGAAACATCTTATAAGTTTAAAAACGAGTTAAAAAAAAAAAGAATTGGAAACTTGCAGTAGTCTTTACAAAGTAGCATAAAGAAGTAGACATTTCAGACATCCTTCATAAACGTGATAATTCATCAGACTGTGAGATGTCATCAAGCCATGAAGAAGAGACAGCCCAAAATGAAAGAATTTCAAGCAAAAAGAAATGTGAAAATGAGAGGATGGCAGATCAGTGGATGAAACAAGGTTTTATTCGGCCTTACAACGGTCCAATATCATCATTCCCAAATTTAACTGTAATATACAGAATTCTTCTTTCTTTGGCAGTTACTAACTGTTCAGTCGAGAGAACCATGAGTAGACTGAAAATTGTAAAAAAATCAACTTTGCAGCAGTATGAGTGACAAGTGGTTATCTAGTCTATTAATTCTAGCCTCTGAAAAAGACATTTTCAAAGAAATTCTCAATGACATCATAATTAACCAATTTGCATTAGTAATATCAAAAAGAATATGGCACTACTTTATTGTATAAATCATTCAAAGAATCACAGAAGTTAGAAAAAGTAAATGCTAAATTTATAAAAAACTGTACAAACAATTTCGTGTTTTACCTTTAAATTTTTTAGGAAATAGCCAATGTATCAACAAAAATACTGATATCATTTTCATTATCAACACCCTGTACTGTAGTTTAATTCATTGTTACAATAAACTATTTCTTATACCATTATATATTTTTTATTTAAACACTACAAAATCTCTAATTCCTGATTGAATTAGGATTAGTATTGTAGATATGTTTAGTGCGCTAGGTTCGGGTCATTCATTGTCACAACACAAGAGCTACCAAGGTTAAGGTTTATTGTTTATAAGGGGAGGGGTATCTACATTGGGGGGGGGGGGTAATAGCGCCATGCGGCTTGGAGGGGATGGGCACCCCTGGTCTGACTTGTACTTGTTGTTCCACGAAGGAAGTTCAAGATATGAATACAATTATTGTGATGATATGGTGAAAAATAAATTAGAATTGTGCAAAGAGTTGGTATGATTAAATATTTAATAATATAAAATATTCAAAATGTCTTAGTTTGTTTTTATATAACCAAGGTTCTGTGTAGAAAGTCAATTATGTTACCAGAGTTGTGTTTTTATTTATATTAAAAATAAAATTTGTTTCTTATACAGTAGAACCTCGATAGCAAGACTCTCAATGGGATTTAGGAAACAGTCTTGTTATCGAGGGACTCTTCTAGATGAGGTTCGTGCTATCAAGGTTATGTTGACTAAGAGCCACTGCTATCAAGGTCACTGTTTTTTCTGAAACCCCCTTATAGCAAGTGCATTTTGAATCAACCCTCACCAGCACTTTTTGTTTTAAAAAGTAAATTTTATTATTATTGTACAGTAACAAAGTATGCACTGTGATGTAACTGGTTAGTAAATAAAAACGAACATAAAAATATGTACAGTACATAGAAAAAAACGTATTGTACATAGTGCAGCACACATAATTGAATAAACTAAAAATAGAAAAACTGAAAGAGACACAAAAATGTATTGAACTTCAGACGCACGACTGATGTATCACTGATGGAAGAGGAGGAAACTGGGTTTTCATGTTTAGACCTGAGCGTAAGTCATCGCTTCCTTCAAAACATCCATTCCGTTGAATCACTGACTGTGGGAACTATGCACTGGTAAGGATGAAGTCATGCTATAAAGGTTCCGTTGTGTAAAACAACTTACTACTGAGGTTGAACTCTTGCTATAAATGTACGGTTTCGCAAAAAGACGTGCTGTAGATCGGTTAAAGCTGTGATCTGTATTGGGACAAAAATCCGTGCTATTGAAGTTTTTAAAATAATAATATCCGAGCTACAGAGGTATCTTTAACATTAAGTGCTATGGCAATCTCAGGGGATTAGCAAAATGTACTTGTTATCGAGGAAGTCGTGTTAGTGAGTGTTGTGTTAGTGAGTGTTGTGTTAGTGAGTGTCGTGTTAGTGAGTGTCTTTTAGTGATTTTCTGCTGTAGTATTCGCTTTTAACTTTAACCAAGTGTATTTTTTATGTTGGTTCATATCTGCTAATAACCTTGATTTTATGCTGTATAATATACAAAATAGTATACAAATAATGTAGTGACCTTAAAACATTTAAATAAGTTAAAAATGTTTATTTTCTGACCCATTGCAATATTATTTTTCCTATACTGAGAATTAAAAATTAAAAGTAAAACATAAGCCTAGATAGACCTAAGTTAATACCTTGAAATATAATAGCTCTTATTAAGAAGCAACTCTGCTGTTCCTCAGTATTGATATTGTTATAACTTTGAATCTATAAACAAATACAGTAGTACAGTAGGTATATTAAAAAATGTTTGTCATAAATGTTATTTATTTTTGGGTTTAGTGAAACTGCCCCGACATTTTGGGTACTTTTGAAACGATGAAATTGCCCCGCTCAAAAGATGATTAGGAAGGGTCGCCTCGCAAGACTAGTAATGTTGAAATTGCCCCGAGCGCCTGGCCAGGTAGTCTCTACGGGACTGGGGGAAAAAGGGAATTATTTTTGTTCCTGCATCCTGTCAGTGGCTGCAGTCTTCTAAAACTGCCATCAACTGCTTTTCCTGCCGTCAACAACCTAACCTAACCTAACCCCTAATAATACACTCGGTATTACACTAAAGTTTATCAGCTAGTAATTCCTGATATTGGTGGCAGATATTAGAAGACTGCAGTCACTGACAGGACGCAGGGACAAAAATACTAACGCAAGGACAGGCGCTCGGGACAATTTCAGCATTTCTGGTCTGGCAAGGCGACCCTTCTTGATCCTCTTTATTGAGCGGGGCAGTTTCATCCTTTCAAACATACCTAAAATATCGGGACAGTTTCATCGTCCCCTTATTTTTAGTGTAAAAGAGATTTTCTGATATCAAAAATTCGTTAGGTAAATATATTTAAGTTGGGTTGTCTCTATTGAAATCTTTGATCCCTTAACATTATTTACTGTTTATCCCTTTGGTTTTTACTGTTTTATGTACTACATATATTTTTAAAACTAATTTCTATCAACTTAGAAATTGTACAGTGTGGGCCTATAACTGCAATAATTTAAAGATAAATTTCTTTTCGTTTTTGTTAATATGCTATGGTGGGGGTAGGTAGCAGGTTTCTTTAACATTGTGTCGACCGATGTCATGGCGGACGGATGCCTCTTCCTGCTTTGTGTGGACCTTCATTAGTTATGAAGTAGGTTGAATTTGATAATCATTTTATATTTCTGTTTTGTTGTTGATAATTATGCTAAAAGAACTATTGTTTTTAAATCAAGTATTATTTGTTTATTTTGTATTTACACAGGGTTCACGTGTAGACGTACAAGTTCTCGAATCTCTTCGAAGATCCTTTAAAAATTTATTAAAGTTGTTTCTTAATTTTTCTTTTTTTATCTTTACGTGTCGGTTGTGTTTTTTGAATAGTGTTATTTTAAAGTGATAAAAATAAATAAAAGGAAACAGTAACTTTACAACTTGTGGTTATTAGCAATAGTTCCTATAATAAACTCCACTGATAAAACCTTGTACCCCAGTGAAGTATTGACAGTGGACAATACAACTAATACTGGAAATAAATGACTTATTTTTAATTCATGGTACAAAATATTATGTGGTTTTTGCACTTTTTTGTATATCTATATAAGGCTCAAAAGTAGGTTTAATACAATAATTGAAATAAACAATCAATTGTTGTAAGCTGGTGATCATATCCTGGCAACGAGGGATGACATGGCGGACTCTTGGGGCACATTACCACATCTAATTATAATAAAAATTCTGAGCTTCCTTGAACTTACTGACCGAGTTGCGGCTGCATCTGTATGTTCTCATTGGTCTGATGCACTACAATCACCCATATTATGGCGAACTATAACTGTCAAACTTCTCCCATTGGGCGACAGTACTTTGACAATCGATATTTTATCTCAGCTGGCTGAAGAATATGGAAAATACATGCAATGCCTTGAACTTGTTTGGAATTGCCCAAAAAGGGCTTTGGGTGGCGTATCAGATGCTTATGGTGTAAATTACCTTAATATTCTTGTCTCAGAACTTGTACAAGTTAAAAAACTTGTGTTTACTTGTCAATATCAATTCAGTAATAAATCACCCTATCTACACAAAATTATTTATGCACTAAACAGGTTTTTGAGGTATGTATTTATAATTAATTTTCAAAATCCTATTCGATCACACTATTATTTCAATCCAAATCTATTGATATAAAGTTGTAAATTATGGTAGAATGTTTTATTTCAAGGTCCATAATTGATCCAATACAAAAATAGTTTGTGAGAGAATAATGTAACTGGTCATTGGCAAACAATAAACTTACAATAATATAACTAACTTAACCCTTTGCGCTCGAAAGGCTACTACCAGTGGCCACACCCGACTCTTAGACAACTCGTATTATTTCCCGTGAACTTAGTCCTCTCTGGTAGCATGGCCACCAATAGTAGCTGCTCTTTCGTCGGCATTTATTTGGCTACCATTTTGACTGGACGGCATCACCAGCTCGGAATTGTTTTGTTGAATTCACTTGACATGTTGACATGTAGATAAGTAGGTCAGATAAAACATGAATATTTTATAAATAAGCTCTGTTTAGTGACAAATATGAAATAGAAAACACGGTATTGGTTAGTATTTTAAACCTCATAAAGACGTTATATTTATATTATATGAATAACATATGAAAACCAAAGTGGGATACAACCAATAGTCATGTTTTTGTGACAAACTACAGTATAGAATATCTTTTAAAACTGTACAAACTTACATTATAACTTAATTAATTCAAATTGTCCATTTAAGTAATTTTATAATTATCAACCATTTATCACGACACTAAAAAAAACTAGCACAGCACTGAGTGAAAATATAGAAGTTATATTATTGAGCTCAACAAAGCTGTTATAAAAGGAGGAAAAGTAATCATGCGTTGTTCACATAGTTCAAGAGTTTCTCTACAGATTCCAGCACTTTACACAGAAAATAATATAATTTTGTTAATTTTGTAAAAATAAATAGGTTATTATAGATACGTAATGCTATGGCCATGTGAGTGTTCACAGAATTTTGTATTGGCCATGCTGAGCTGGGAGGAACAAGACTGTGAAAACAATTAATTATTACAAACTGACATAGCAAATGGCGTGGCCGCTCCCAGTGGCCGTACGACTCAAGCGGAACTTTTTTAAACACCCTTTTCGAGCGCAAAGGATTAATAGCATTAAAGTTCTTAATTTATGTGTAAATGCAAAGTATTAAGAACTTCAAACTTGTTTCAAGTTCCCTTATCATTGATAAAACAAAATATTTGCAAAGTAAAAACATATGCTATCATTTTAAACGTGGTGTAAACTACTTGCTAAAAAATTGTTAAATGTAGTTGATTTGTAGCTGAATTATATATTTTTTTATAACATAGTTAAACTCCACAAATTCTATTGTAAAATTATGTGCAATTTGTGTTGAGTTAATATATTATTTAATTGAAAATGAATTTTACTACTCTGAAGAATAGGATCTTTAGAATTAAATCATTAAGTGAAAGTTTGAAATAAAATCTCTTAGTTTCTTTATCATAAATCATAATATTTAGAAATTTTAACATTGTCGAATATGGAGAAAATCATATACAAACAATTATTTGTGGTGGTCTGAATGCCACCTTTTACAGCATAATTTCTCTTAGAATATGAATAGTTAGGCTATTTTATTATGGATATAATATTTTAAAGTATTTTCTCAGAGTGCAACATGGATTAGAAGAGTTGATTTTACTGAATGCCAATCTGCGGCGACATGAAGTTCTTAAATTATTACAAGCTGCAACAATGAATTCTCTTCATATCAAACATTTGGACTTACGCAATGCGTTTCGAGGATGGCAGAGTCCATCTCCTAATCAAACATATCTTGTAATTTTACGATCACTTCCAAATCTGATAAAGTTCCAAACGGACTATAGGTCTTTGTGTGATTTAGAGCTGGAGACTATATCATTATCCACACTTTCTCTTAAATACTTGGAGGTCCATATTAGTGAAGCAGACAAACCTATGTATCATCAGTTAGCCATATCAGATCGAGGATGGCAGCTATTAAAAAGTAGTTGTCCAGACCTAGAAGTATCTTTCATTGTAGGTAAGATGGCTAGCATAAGTATGTCATGTAACACATTTTTATTGAATGTTAAATATCATAGCATAGAGAAGCAAAAGATTGTGAATGCAATGCTCTTATCAGCTCTAAACAATTTAGCAACAGTCTTATTTTGTTGAACTCTAGACTAATCAGATGTAATAGTTTATTTATTGCATGCCCTCATTGTCAAAAGGAACATATTTATCATAATACTATTTTTGATAATATAATTTTCAATACTTCACCAAACCTTAGATTATATAATTTGTTTCGCTGATTTAATTCAAACCTCTAAAAATTAGCAGTATTAATTAAAATTGAATTTAAAAGCTGCTGCTTTTGGTACTGGTACCTACTATATAAATAATCACATATATTATTTCTCAAGACCATTTTTTTGTCGGTACGCCATAACTTCCTCAATACATCATCAAATTACATGAATGAGGCATCATTTTAAAGCTTTAATTAACCACTACACCGGAAAAATATACAAAATACAATTATACGAAAAAAAAGAAGAAAAAAAAAGAAATAAAGAATCCGAAAGTAACAGTGATGTAAGATGTAAGATCAAGTGAGTTGTAGGGATATTTTCCTGGCGTTGGCAACACTGATGATAACAATACCCAGCTGGAGAGCTGCCGTAATTAATTGCATACTACATTGCTATTTTTAATTAATTGTAAGCGTGGTTAAAAACAGCATTGTGGATTCACCTATTACTTTAATTAAGAGGGATTTAAGTAAGTTAGAATGCGAATGTTTCGCACGGGTCAGCTAGTAGTATTTAATTTATAAAAATGGAGTGATATTAATGGATGTGAATCAGAATCATCATTTACAATTTAATGGTAATTTAGAAATCACATTATGGTTGCCTTAATTTATCACATTAAATTTCTTAAACATTCATTAAGGCACAAGTTAATACATTTTAATCATCTTCACCTGAAAATAGTTTGCTCTCAGTGACTGTACTAGGCACCTTTGTTTTTCAATTAAGGTTTTTTGTTTAATTGGAAACTGCAGTTTGTATTTGAGACTGATTGTGTCTGGTAATGATATTGTTACTTTGAACTTTTAAGTTAACATTATTACTTGAAAATAATTTGACGCCAAATTGAGATAGAATCTGGCATCTTTGTGTTACATCGATGGCCTTTGCAAATAATAAGTCTGTGTTTGACATATATAATACTAGGGGAAACCTCTGCATGCTCGCAAACCAACCCTGTTGGAACCTTCTATACACATAATCATAAATATGTTATGTTTTCTTTATAATAAAGGTGTAGGATTAATAATAACTCCAAAGCTTAGATAGTAAATAATATTAAATGTTCGAATCAAATTATTTCATATACAGTATTTTATAACAGCAGTTATAAATAATAAAGGTTAAAAGAATCAGCAAGGCTCAGGTCTACACTTTAATAAAAACCTAACCTAAAAGTTAGAATAATTTTGCTTCAAAGTTTGAAATCAGTAAATGGAAATATTGGAGCAAACATCTGTTCTATCAGTTATTTTATTCAATTGGTTGCTATGGTAATAAATGTAAATACATGGTGTTGGTTTATCGTCTAGGCCTAACCTAAGATTTTTCCAACTAAATTTACAAATATTGAAATAAAAACGTTTTTATCAAAATTAATTACAGCCTATGTTCCGTACTCAGGGATATTGTAGCTTTTATTACTAATACTATTTTTTCAATCGGTTCAGTAGTTCCAGAGATTGAAAACCTACAAAGAAACAAACAATTTTACCTCTTTATAATATTAGTACTGTATAGATTTTGGTTTTAGCCACAAAATTAATTCATTCTCTACTTAGATCGTATAATTTTTACAAAATTTAGGTACTCTTAGATAGTTTTAAGTATTGGTAGACCTATAGTAATATCACTGTTTAAAAGGTATTTTATTGCTGAAATGATGTCTGATTTTCAGTAGACATTGCACATTATGAAGACTTAAATTGCTTCCTGCTCCCGAGTGTTCCGCTCTACAGTTTCTGTTATGTTGGACCAAATACGTGGGACAATTCTCGGAGTAGAAACCTCAGGAGTACCGGAAATCTATTAGTAAATTTGTACCATCAGACACTAAGTAAGCAGTATTTATATAATATGTCATACTTCTTAGGAATAAAGAAATACAATTTTTCACAAATCACCTTTGATTTTAATAATGTTTGGATAGTTAAAAAAAATTACACTTCATTCTGAATTTCATTTTAGAATATTGGATTTGGCATCCTTACTAGGGAATAGAAAAATAACCTCTTAATCAAAGAAGCAAAAACACCTCTTACAAAAAAATTAAAGCTGTTTCAATAGAAAATCTAAAATTTCCTTTGGCTTGAATAGTGAAAGATGTTAAACAATAATTTTAAGTCTGAGAAATCAGAAAACCTTTGTTTACATTTTATGATATAATCAACAATTCTATTTGATCTTTGCCTAATTTAAACCAGAAAGAGGAGTTTATTATAAAAGAAGAGTATAAATATCAAAAAATTATGTATTAAGACTCATTATATATATATATAAAATTAATTATGTGTCCTAAATTTATTCACTGAGCTATTTTGTAACACTTGTGCGTACTTGTACATTAGTACATTAATTACCGGTATGTAAACATAATGCATAGATCCATCATAATATTATACAGTAGTTAATTGGAAACTAGGAAAATCTTATTAACTTGATCACTACAAATAATAAGGAAATATATTTTTTTAACTGTAACATATTTGGAAATACAAAATGATATAATCTTATTTGAAACTGGTTAAATTTTACTAGGACGCTTTGAATTAAGCAACAATCAGTCATCGTGTCCTTATGCAGTTGGCAACACTTCGTGAACACAACTTCATAACCAGGTGTTTTTTTATTGTTACTATACTAACTTATTGTGGAACTAACAGTTGTTTGTGTGTGTTCGGTAATTTTGTAAAGAGTTCCAATTAAAACCAACGTGTTCCGTGTAAAATTGGGGAAATCATTCACAGGAACTTTTCTTATGATGCGAACTGCTTATGGGCATGAAGATTTGATTTGGTCAAGGGGCTTAGAAAGACAAGCAATCAGTCAAAGATTACAATTGTTTTGGATTACCGTCATTATCAACAGACAAGGGTCATTATGCGCTAGTGAATGAACTTGTGCCATCAAACCATTGATTAATTAACCGAGAAATAGATCAAGAGTGCAACATTTCTTCAGTTTATCAATGTGGATAAAAAAAAACTATTTAGACTTGAAGTCTGTGAGGATCTTGTTGAAAGGGCAAACAATGACAACACATTTCTTAAGACGAATTAGAGTTTTACTGCAATAGGTGGCGACTAAAGTCCAGTCATCACAATGGAAAAATAAAAGTTCTTCGGGATCCAAAAAAGCATGTCCGTCAACATCGCATGATAAGGTTTTGATGACTTTTTCTTTGATCAAAAGGCAGTTTTGTTCATCATAGATTTCCTCCACAAGATCAAAATATCAATTGTTTTTTCATCTTAATGTTTTGAGAAGATTGAATGAAAGTGTTAAAAAAGAGGGCTTAATATTTATAAATTTAATAAATATATAAAAGAGAGCTAAACTTGAAATGGTTAATGAGTATTTCACCACAACAATGTTTCCACACATTCAGCACTTTGTTATTCACAAGTTGTTCCTCAACCACAAAACTCTCCTGATTTGATCTTTGTTGATGTTTATATTCCCAAGGCTGAAGGCACCCTCAAAGAAAGTTATGACACAATTGAGGAACTAAACAGGATTTCAGAAGACAAGTTTCCTAAATACTTCCAGAGTGGAAGTTCTGTCAAAGAAATCTATGACTAGGCGGGGGAGTACTTTGAAGTGGATAATGTTGAATCAGTTGCAATGTTTCTCAATAAATTAATTCAACAAATAACCCAGTCAATAAAGGCCGAAAATCACCATTTGTCACAACTAATTAGGGGAAAGCTGAATTTTGTATATGTGATAGACCCTTATGAGACATGTGTTTTCTCAAAAGTCCCCGCTTCTCCCCCTTGTGCTTCCTCTCCCATCCCCTTTTGAAGCGATCAAATGCAGAATTTCAATAGATTGCTTACAAGTATCCTTTATTCGCAAACAATTCAAATTCTAGTGGTGAAAGTTTTGATTCCGATTCCAACAATTCTTGGGCGTATATTATATGAACTGACTTAGCATAAGGAAGTTGCCCTACAGCGTGAAAATATGGTAATGCTGTAATACTCCATGCAGTAGAAATTATCACTTAATTTGTTACCATAGTGATTTGCAAGTTGTAAATATTAATATAAATAAAATGTCAGTATAAAGATGAAAATAAATATTGTGAATAATGTTATTATTTAAAATCTTGTTATAGTGCAACATAAATACTTAAGACTTGTACATATATTCGGGGTGGGCGGGAGGTCTGTGATGCTGTCATATAACATATATTTTTTAATCCTTTTTTTTTGCACAAGGAAATCTGTCAGCTGCCGGTTTAAGCCAATCCGGAACAAGGCGGGTCCATAGGTGGGGGATAATGGAAAGTCCTATAAATTTTTATTCAATAGAGTAGGATTAGCCCCCGAACCAAAACTGACATCCAAAATGAAATTTGTGCGTTCACTTATTCAAGGTGTTTTGTTTTTGTTTTTGAAAAAGAATACTAAGTAAAAACGAAACTATAAAAGGCTAAAATACAAGTATTAAACTTCCAATTCATTTATTAATAAAATTATTTTAATTAAAGGGATAAACAATTATATATATAAATGTAATAAAAAACTCATCTGATCTACTTACAATTTAATATATTATGTATTATAAAACGTAAATAAGCACACACATTACTAAAATAATATTGCAACATCCATTGTACATATCCATGCCAAGCGGTTATAAAACCTGCGTCGGACCACTGGAGCGGCGTGCAAGTGCTATCTTTGACGATGTCAAAAGGGCAAGCGATCAATTTAAACAAGTAATTATCCTGTACCACTTTTGTGTATTTTAAATAATTTAAAAAATATAGTTAATAAAGTAAATTTACATGCTTCAAGAAACCATTTTTTTTGGTGTTTGTTGTTTAATAGCTCCCTTAATATTAACTTTAAAGAAAAATTTTAAAGAACAAAATATGTTTTATATGTATTAAGGACAAATGTTCAAAAAATTTATTCGCCACGATGAGGATTAGCGAACTTGTGAGCAATCTAGTGAAACTCTGCATTTGTACGCTTCAAACGGGGCTGGGAGGGGAAGCACAAGGGGGAGAAGCGGGGACTTTTGAGAAAACACATGTCTCATAAGGGTCTATCACATATACAAAATTCAGCTTTTCCCTAATTAGTTGCGACAAAAAACCTTCATTGACTGGACTTAAAACAGTCATGAACCTTTTCGATCAGAATCTATACATTCTACTATGAATTTTTATTTTCTCTGTTAAAAAAAATGTACTAATATATCTTTAGGCTAAAATCGTACTACTTAAAAAGGTATATATAAACTGACATTGTTTGAATATTTTATACCGGTACTTAAAAAAAACCTCACTGATTTCATTTTCTAGCGGACATTCGACTTCATTTGAAAAATAATAGAGAGCTAATGGATGATATTCTCCTTGAAATTATAAAACGGTGTACGAAATTGAAAAATTTACAGTTTGATGGCATAATACAGAATTTGGAAATATTGTCTTCAATATTAAGCATGGAACTAGAATCTGCACCACGTAAGAATACAAAAATAATTAATTGAACTATTTTGTAAAATTTTTATTTTACTTTAAAAATTATAATAATTGTTTGGTTGTTCAAATACAATAATAATTTTGTTGTATGTAATAATATTCTGAAATTGATTTAACAACAGCTTCTAATTTTGTTTAGGTTTCAAGACTATAAACTTTAGACCACAAATATTGAATCCAAGAAACAGTATGCTGGTTCAAAATATGGTATTTGAATATAGGAACAAATTAACTGCAAGAGGTATAGATTTTAAGGTTGCTGACCTTTTCCTGTAGTGTCCAAGTAAAGGAATTATAGAACGTTTGTGAAATGTTTAGTGTGAAGTATTAAATATGATTATTTATTTTAAGTTGCAATTTATTTGTGGCTGCAAAAAAATTAAACAACTTCTACAACGTATAGATAAAAAAACAAGACAATATTTTAGGATACCGTAGTTTATTAGGAAAATTGAAGATAAATTATACTTGGTGTTTAGAATTTTAGATAAATTCAAGTCCTTCCACACAAGGACTTGTTGCTCTGACGAACCTTTGAACTGAGATTTATTTAAGATCCACAGGATACACAAAATTATTATAGTATGTACATTCAAAAACAAAAATGAATATAAATTTTAACACTAAAAAAATATGTGATGGTGAAAGTGTGTGTGTATGTCATTGTTAAAATGTTATAGAAGGGCTACACAAGAAAGATTCTTTTAGTGTATCATTATAAGAAACTATCAAAAAGTACAGGCTTTGGGATTAGAAAAAAACAGAAATAATCTTGAGCTGAGAAGAGTAAGACTTACAAAATTTTAAGAATTGTTTTGGTTACTAAGATAAATATAATATTATGTTTAGACAAATGGTTAACATTGTTTTTGCTTAGTAGCCTAAGCTTAAAAAAAGTAAATAATGTTCAGCCGTGGGATCCCCGTCAGGAACGAAGTTCATCATGCCTTTTCTTCAATTCTTTTACCAGACACACATACATAATTTTAATCTTTCAATTTCCATTTATTATTAGTTTGTTTTTTTACACAAATATTTACTGTTTCCATAAGTTTAATGTTATTATAATAAAGGTGTAGATTTAATTATAACATCACCGCTAAATTGGCAAACGCACAGTTAAATATCCATTCGTTGTAAATACATTCAATAAACATAAAATGTTGGTTCATCAGTCTAAACCTAACCTAAAGTTATTGCATGTATGTTGTTAAGGCAGGTAAAATAAATTAAATGTACACACAATAATATTAGGTTAGGCCTAGACTGAAGAACCAACATTTTATGTTTATTAAATGTATTTCAGCGCTTGACGATAATATCTGAACTACGCCGGACGGAACAATCAACTCTTAATTTAAATTTATGAACCGAACTAGCTGACCCATTCGGCGTTGCCCGTGGTGGTTGGTATTTTCAGTCTTTTTAACATAATTGTATCCTTTTTAAGTGTTCAGAAAATCTGTTTTTAATAACTTTGATCCCATCAACCCCCCCCCCCTCCTAAAATTTCGAATTTTTTAAACCCTTTCTTAGTGAGCACCTTGGCCCTAGAGGAAGCTACATACCAAATTTCATTTCAATCCGTTCGGTAGTTTTTGAAAAATCGTGATGAGTGAGTGAGTGGTATTTCGCTTTTATATATATAGATAAATCATTTTCATTATATTATGCTAACACTATCTTTTGTCTTGAGTTATTCAACAACTTCTGAGTTTGTTCCTAATCATTCTGTTAATTGATGCTGATGGTACTACTGAACAAGATGATTGTGTATATATATATCCGTTTGAGATGATAATGATACAGATTCTTTCGTATGAGGTAATTTGTTAAATTTTTGGAGGATATGAGCAGGAACGAGTTTGCTGGAAAGAGTTCCAAATGCTGGAGCAAAAGATATTGTGCATCTTCAAGCTCATTATATAGATGACATGAGATCTAAGCAGTTTATATGGCTCAACATGTTCTGAAAATGGAAAAAATACATTGATCTAAAAAGTAATATAACGTCCCTTGTGGAGATGAAATAATTTTGTAATGAGATTACAGAAAAAACGATGACAAAGGCGATATCAAGATCGAGAGGCTTGGCAGATAAACACAAGAAAACACTGTAGTCCAATTTTGGACTACTACTATTAATACTGATTTAAATTATAAAATTGACATAACTATTTTATTTTTTAAATTATTTTTTGTTGTTGGTAAACTAAAGAAATTATATGCTAAAACACAATTATATTTAGTATCATTCTATTATATTTTAGTCAAACAAATCAATACATCCACTATGTGGTTAGTCTTTCATTGTTTTATAAATTTCTATCTGTAATGTAACAGTTATCTTTATCATAGGGTTTCCATACATTTGACTCATTCTGTATTTAAAAGATACATTATAACTTATAAGGTACTTTAAGTATATGCATGGCCTTAACAGTTCGTTCCCTTGGTTTGACAAGGTTCTAAAAAAATGAGTTAATGTCAGCATGGAACTCTCCATAACCTGATCTATCAAAGGAACTGCGTGTGTTGTGGAATGAGATCTGTTTTATAATAAACGAACTACCAGAGTGCCATAGTTCTAACTGGGAAGTACTTCTGAAGGGTTCTACTTTGACAAGGTTCTAACTGTACGCAGCATCAGCTGTTTCATTGTTTTGATCATTGCTGTGGCAGTCTGTAGCGTTTTGTGGTTTGAGAAAGCAGAGTTAACCTAGCAAACTTGTATATCGTGGGTTTCATAATAGTTTTACTGGTATTAATAAGTATTTTAACATCTCTACTACATTTAATTTATATCATGTTATAATGAGTTTAAAATTTCTGAAGCAGAGTGTTCAAACCTACACGACTCATACTATTCCTTGGGAACAGCTTCTGAGTAAAGACATTTTCTTATTCAAACAACAAGTCGGTTGCTAACTGCAACACCTAAGAGAATGAATATTGAAGAGCAAGTAACCTTTAGGTGAAGAGAAATAAGATGGAAAATGAAGGTGTAACAGACGAGAAGAATGGAAGTAAAACTGCTGGTTCAAGAAGGAAATTTTCATTTAAGTATTTTTTTTTTTTTTTTGTGAAGGGAGAAAAAGTGCGGGTGTGTAAATCTTTCTATTTAGGAACTTTATACATTTCTCAAAAACCAGTTTACACAGCATATGCAATGATAAATATAGAAAGGAACACCGCAAACCCAGACAAAAGAGGGAAGAATGAAAACAGTAGTAGAGTACCCAAAGGAGACCCAGAAGTAGTTAAACATAAAATCCTTCCCGATAGTTGAGTCCCACTATTGCAATACCAAATGAGAATATATAGGTTCCCATCTAAGTATTGGTAAAATGTACGAATTGTATCTTCAAAAATGTTGTGAGGAAAAACTAATTGCAATTAGAAAATCAATGTACTATAGAATTTTTGTCACACAGTTCAACCTTGGATTTCATGTCCATAAAAGCGACAGATGTGACCTTTGCGAAAAGTATAAAGTGGCAAAACAAACACAGACAATGACAGATGAGATTCAGTATGAGTATGATGTACATCAAACATCCAAAACTAACATGTGAGAGGTTAGGAAAGAGGAAAAGGAAAAACAAGATTTTCCTGTGTTATTATTTGACCTCGAAACGTAATCCTAATGCCACATGCTAATATTAGTAGTTTTTTTTACCTTAGAAAGTTAAACATCTACAACCTGACTGATTACTACACGCCTACTAAACAAGTGTATTGTGCCTTGTGGAGTGAAAATGTATCTGGCCGTGCTGGTAATGACATTGTCAGTGCCTTTTACAAAATGTTTACTGTACTAGCTGATGAAAATGATCTAACTGAACTAAAAACATGGTCGGACTCCTGTGTACCCCAAAACCGCAATTCAATAATATCAAACGCAGTTGTGCATTTTATCAAGGAAAATCCCCAAGTAACTTCAGTTACAATGAAGTACTCCCTACCAGGACATTCCTGCGTTCAAGAAATTGATAATGTCCACAGTGTCATTGTAGTGTAAACCACAAATCATCGCACGACAAGTTTGAGCCAGACAATTTAGCAAATAAAACATTGGTGAGACACCCGAGAGGAATGGGAAGAAACAAACCAAGAAGAAGACTACTTCAGAGTGTAAGAGTTTGAGTGTTCCAGGTAACACCAAAGCCTCAAAAACCTACAAAAGGAATAAGTGATGACAAGAAAAAAAGACATAAAGACAGCATTTCCCTTCATGCCATTCCAGGATAGGGAATATTATAATGCTATATTCAGTTTGAATTAATGTACAGTATCATGTTTCGATATTTTTTAACTAACTTTCATAACATTTTTTATTGAGCTGAAACTTTGTACCACACTATTTGAATTCATATAATAAAGTTGTTACTTTGACAAAGTTCTATGTGCAGATACAACTATGTCTGTTTCACGAAAGCCATTTCCGTTTTGAACAAGGTTCTAACTGCATTTGACTATGCCAAAAATGACAGAAATTAAATAATATTTTTTCATTATTAAATGTGGATTCTGTAAATTACACCCGTCCAATATAATTGATAAAAAAAATATTGAATTAAACCATAAATGAAAAAATTATAGCTAGTCAAAACTTTAACCTCGTTTTTCTCAAAACTTGGATGCAGTTAGAACCTTGTCAAACCAAGGGAGCGATTCTCAGTAACATCTCATTCTACAGGGCATTTTATATAGAACTAATCAAGTTTATAATCACAATTTTAATAATAATTAATAGTTTCCTATTAACTGATTACTTTGTTTACACATAATTAAATAATAAAGTATTGGCAATATTAATTGCAAATAAAATCTTTATTATAAACTTGATTATGTCTAATAAATTAATCTTTAGAATGAGATTTACTGTATTAGGATTAGAAACTCTAATGATTATTTCACTGATCCTGATGGTCGATAAAAATAGGTCTAACAGGCATCAATATTGAAAAAAACATGGGATTAAAAAAACAAAATAAATACATTATAAATATATGTATTCTTTAATTTGAATATTTAGTATTTTCTATTTATTTTTGTAATTAGTAGGTCAATGTTCCAAAATAGTACTAGATGTCTAAGGAGTAAAAACAAAATTGTATTTGTCGTCAAAATGACGATGCACCATTTGCAAAATCGCAGTATCTGGCAAAATAGGTTTGTGTTTTTAACACCCCTCCCAGTACCTTCCCCAACCCAACCACAGATGTTAGTTTCACAGTTTCGTTGTTACAAGTAGTACGCATCCTTGTTTTCTTGAGCTTGCGTAGTCAGTTTGACTATATATAAGTGACAGTGTAACTGTTTAATTAATCCACCAAATCCATAAGGAAAAAAAAACTTCTTCACCAATAAATTCCTCATGATCTTCATTCACAAATATCACATTTAGAATTATATCTAAAAATTCAGAAAACCAAATTCACGATCTAAACACCTAAAAGAGTGACGTGGATTAGGTAAATTATTAAATCTTATTAATTTTAACATCTGTATTTAACTTACATTTGTCTGTTTGATATTTCAGTAAGTATTTTGAGAGAATTTCGCTCTTGTCAGTCGACAAATAGGAGAAATTTCAATACACAAAAGAGTGATTTCAAAAGAAATTTTGACAACAAATGATTCATATTTTGAAAAAAAAAGAATAAACCTTTCTTGAAACACAAATACTTAAGAAAATGTAGGTAAAATATGTAGTTTCAGATGATTTTTAATACAGTTTTGTCGTATGAGATTTTGTCTTGTCCTCTCTACAAATTAATGTGTAGTATGTTCATAATACTTTATTAGAATATTATATTCATAAAGAAGTGAATCTGAAATCGTAATGAATTTTTTGTATCCTATACTTTCACCCTCGAACTTCCGAGAAATTGTACAAATATGGCAACATTTACTCAATTATGTACGTATCCGCAATCATAAATGTACTATAGTTCAATTTTATACTAAGTCGCTGTTCCAGGTATTATAATATTTATCCTAGTATTATTTAAGCATGGTTTTAAAGCTTCTGGAATCCTATGAAGTTTGGCAGAAATAACAAATGAAATATTCAAGTATTTTGGTGTACAAAAACATTTGTAGAAATTGTTTTGGAAATTGTACACACATTATTTTATTATTACACATTTTTTAACTTATATCTGGTACATAACCACAGGAGATACTTATTTCACTAAACATACAAACGCTGAGCATGTGTAAGGGGATTTTCACAAACTTTAGCTTGGAAATTACGCTTTGAGTTATAAAATGTTTTGAAAACTTGCGGATTGCTAATCAGACAAAACTGGGCGACAAAGTACCGTGGATAAAAATCGAACTCTTCTGTAGAATTACATATTGATCTGTTTCTTCTTGCATAAAACAAACATTATAAAGGTAACAAAATATTTCAAAACACTTCAAATGTTTATTGCCTTGAAAAAAATACACATTGATGAGAGAATGTGTTTTAATAACCACCTTATTGGCAACAAGGAAAGACAAATTACTTACTAGGACCAATAAGCTGCAAAATGAATTGGAAAAAATGGCAGCTGAATTTCTTTTAAAACATTTTTATATTACATAAGTTTCCTTACATTAAAAACATTTTTTTTTATAAACAAATGCAATAAAGATGCATGCAATATTTGTAAAAATATCTTACATTTGAAAGGTAGACTTTTAATAATACTGAATTTTCAACAAACAGTTCTAATTTTATAAAAGAGAGTAAATCTGTTGCATTGACTAGTCTATAATTTATTAGGCCTGGAATTTCACAAAAAACAAAGCACTATTATACAAGTTTATAGAAAATTTAAGCAAGGAAGTCTTGTATGGAAGAGGATTCTTATTAATAATACAATATGAAATTTGATAATTTCCTTTAATTCCATATAGAAAGAAGAAAGAATCTGGAGATAGTTTAAACTAACAAAACAATAAACGGATGTGCAGCTAATCCATGTCACTAAGCACTGATCAACACTTTTGTCTTATTTTGGAAGACGATAATACATTTTATGCATTAAAATCCTCTTGAACAAATAATTTGGACTAAGATGTTCAAGAATATGTATTGACTAAATGTCAACATTACATACAATATTATACCAGTACATAAAGTATTATAAGTACATAAATTCAATTAATGTATTGTAGCTACCCAATTTTAATGTCAACATTTTTAGAATTATAAATATTTACACATTTTGAATTTATAACTTTTCTAGTTATTTTAATGTGTGCCATGTACACAAATTTCATATAGTTTTATCGAGTCTTTTATCTTTTAGAAAACTTAGTACATAAAATTATCCTGAGGGATAGTATGTAATAAAATTCCATTGGATGATTAATATCAAAGTTATTACTATTTATAAAATAAGTAATTATAAAAACACAGATCCTGCATGTTTTGGCAATATGAGATAAAATAATCATAATCACAATAGTAAATAAATAAAAAAATATGTGTTAGAAATTTAATTTTCAACTTGTAATATAAATTTAATTTTAAATTACCAACTACTCCCATCATCAGTTTATCGGGAGATATAAATGTGTTAACTCTTTTAGTATCTAGGTGCAAGATAACAATTGAGAGTAAATATTTGTGTTAACATAAAAATTATTACCATTACTGTAATATTGTGGGATTATGCCAAAACTTCAATAGATTTTGATGTAAATAATTTTCAAGTTTGTAACAAATAAATATTTCTAATTAAAAACAATCTCAACATTGTATAAATACATCTCTTTAAATATACAAGACACCAACAATAATAATAAACAATGAAAACTAACAAAATACATTTATAACAATTACTCTTTTATTATAGAATTTAGAATATGGTTTTATTCTAACATCAACCTTTCTTTACATCCCATGGTCAGGATCAAATTACAATAACTTATTAACAGTAAAATTGAGTGGAGCAGCAGTTGTCTCTTGCTAAAACTTAACATAAAAATATAATTGAGCATGTAATATGTTTACAAATGAAGCATATCTGTTGGAAAAGAATGATAATTTATTTGGGCGTAAATTTAAGAATGAGCAACTATATTTTTTTAAAGCGATTAAAAAATATTATGGCTATTACCAATTTGTTTAACGATTTAGTTATACTAGTCGGAAATAAATTATGTCTATAGCAATTGCTGGCTATAAAAATATGAAAGCAATCGTAAAGTGCAAAGACTGAATATGAAATTATAATTTGACGACACTCTGTGGTGAAATATATTACCTTACTTTTAAGTGTATATACTTTAGTATCGTATTCACATCGGCTGTGATGAACTCTGTTGTTTAGGGAAATGTAGGTTTAAGGCAGGGAAAAGTTAGTTTAGGTAATTAATGTAGATTTAAAACTGCCATATATGTCCATTATTTACATGTAATGTATATTTGAAAAGGAAAACTAGATGAATGAATGTAAATAATTCAGCAAACTAAGTAAAAAATATTTACTTTACTATTTAATATATTATTGGTAAAATAGTTGATTTTTTAAATGTACTTTTTCAAACAAAATGTACAATTTATAAAGTAAATTTTGGTTTGTAAAATATGCAATTTAAGATAATTTACTTATTGCATAAGTAAAAGCTATTGAAAATGAATTCTTGATAATTTCTTTATTTCCCTTACTTTATCCCCCCTTTGAGATTGACCAACTCCGTAAAAGCATTGTATTTGGATAACCTAATAGAACTCCGATCCAATGCAATATTTTGTTCCACTGGAAATTCGACGATAGTGGCGTTATCTATTGGGGAAACGATGGAAGCTGTGTGAAACACCAATGCTACCAATGATTTCTCCCTAGCGCTACCTCGCGGCGCGATCATGCACTATTTTCGCGACAACCTTTTTCTCGGCACACAGCCCCCGTATGCATGCATGATCTATTTTATTATTCATGATCTATGGTATAAATAATGCAAGTGAATTAAATATAGTTGGCTATGAATGTAACATTTTGGTTCTTTTGCTACAGACTTGTGATAGTGCTAAAACCCAATTGACAAAACTAATTTGCACAACAGTCCCACTCGTCTCTTAGTGTCTGAAGTCTGTGTAATATCAAAAGTGTTTTTCTTAAACCTTTTCTAGTTTGTTTATATAGATCAAAAACAAAATACTCCACTAAATTAGTACAAAGTACCATTTTGCACAAAATTTTTCTATCGAAGAACTACTTATTTAAAAAACTCTGAAATGAATAACTTTTAGTTTAAAACAATTAAGTTACAAAATATGTCATCGTAACTATTTGGTAATATTTCTCCCTCTGTTTCAATTTGAATATACATGTAATATAACGTTTGAGCTATAATTTGGACTTGATTAAAAATCCAAGAATGTATTGAATTTTTGTTTTGTTTTCTATTTCCTATTTATAAATATTATACCGACACACATTTCTGGAGAAAAATACTCAAAATAGATCACAACTTTCTTTTGTTGATGCTATGAATCGAAGCATTTATATACGTCTTAATTTTGTTGACTTGATGTATCTAATTATTTTAAAACTATAATAATATTATGTATAATTTTGTGAATTTTATCCTACACCCAGTCTTACCACAAAGGTCTTATAGTTCTAATTTTATAATTAAAAATAGAGTCCCTTTAAATGCTATATAATGTATAATTAATGTTAAACTTGCTATTAAGTTTTTTTTTTAATGCAGTAAATATCATGGTTAATAGTTATATACTTTCCCTGAAATTCTATTGATGAAATATTAAAAATTGGTTAGTCCTGTTAAAAAAAACTATTTTCTACAGATTGGTCCATTGTTAATGGTGTACTTATGTACAGAGTAATTATGTACTTAATGTACAGAGTAATTAAGTGTGTAATGTATAGCCACTTATCTTTATTCAGACTTTTTTATTCAAGTTTCAGATTATTCAAATACATTTAAAGCTTGTACGTCTTTTCCTTTAAGAAGTACATACAACTATTTTTGAAAATTTTGAAAAAGGCTTAAATTTATTATAACTTAAACAAATAACAGTGAAAATGTGTTTTCACCACACTACGATGTTTTCAGATATTTCCGGAACGTCATTTGGAGGCCGAAAGTAGCTCTTTTCTGCCCTAGGGTCGTAAAGTCAACTGTTCGTTTATTCAATTAAAATATGAGCGTATATCTCAACACAATTTCGTTATGAATTAGGCCCATATATGGCAAATGATTCAATAATAGGTATCGCCGACATACTAGTGGCACACACATAATTGTTATTTTCACCGTTGCCTAGCAACTGAGGTAAAACTGTACTTTCCATAGGTAGCTAGTTTATAACCTCAAAGTTTCATTTTCATGTGTGCTAAATAAATACAGGATTCTTTTTTTAATTTTATATAGTGTTTATTTTATTGTGTAGTGTAGTGAAAAATAGCGTTCGCACCACGGCCGAAAGGGTTTTACAGCTCTTGATCATTTCAAGTTCTCGACTCCATCTCGAACTTGAAACACGATCTCAAGCCTGCAAAACCTCATTTTCGGCCCTAGGTGCGAAATATACTATTTTTTTATGAACTATTTAATTAAACTCCTATTGTTGAATTAAAAGAAAAAAGAACCAACAAGAGTAAATGGTTAAAAACTACTTACTTTATTGCTCAAAGTACAAGCAATTAAGTTTATTACTTGTAGATTAACAAATATTGGAAACTATTTTATTCTCTAACTTATTGATAAGGAAAGCAGTTTGTAAAATACAGTCTCATATTAATTTAAAACTATTATTGAACACTTTTTCTGAGGAAGCTTTCAATTGCGCCTACTTCTAAACAAGACAATGAAAAAGAAGTCTGACAATTTGTATTTTAAAATAGACTATTTTTTTTTACTACCCCAAAGTTTTGCCAAACTGTAAATTAAATTTTAAATCAAAATGAAACAAATTAAATTTGAGCGTTTTAATAGTAGGTATTACAGTTCTGAGTAAATATTTTCAAAAAGATCAACCAATAAGTAGCCGGCCTAGTAGAGTTGAAATATTGCAAGCAATATACGAGGTGTGTGAAAAAAGTAATGAGACTGGCAACACTGCGGGCGATCTGGCAACGTTGTGTCTACCGGCCGGTGCTAGACCGGTTTGTTTGTCCCTCCCTTCCCTTCCACTTCCTCAGTCCGAGTTACAACTCTGTACAGCTAACACATTATTTTTGACAGCGCCGTCAGTGAAGTTGTGTGTAACTGAAATGGAGCATCAGAATTTACAGCAACGTTGTGAAATAAAGTTTTGTGTTAAACTTGGTGAATCCGCGAGTGTAACTTTTGAAAAGTTGAAACAGGCCTATGGGAAACATTGTTTATCAAGAGCACAAGTTTTCCGCTGGCACAAATCATTTTTGAAAGGCCGAGAACACGTTGAAGATGAACCCCGCTCAGGGAGACCTTCAACTTCAAAAACTGACGAAAATGTTGAACGTGTGAAGGCTCTTGTGAGATCAGACCGTCGTTTAACAATAAGGATGATGAGTGAACAGCTAAATTTAAACACTTTCATCGTACACAAATTGTGACAGACGATTTGAACATGCGAAAAATCTGTGCCAAAATGGTGCCGAAAAACCTCTCAACTGAACAGAACAGAAGGACAATAGAAAAAACTTGTCCGTTGATCTTCTTGAGAGGATTGCCAATGACCAAGAATTCCTCAATTGTGTGATCACAGGTGATGAATCCTGGATATTTGAGTACGATCCTGAAAAAAAGTGGCAAAGCGAAGAGTGGCACACTCCGTCATCTCCTCGGCCGAAGAAATGTTGAATGAGCAAATCAAAGATCAAGACCATGCTGATTTGTTTTTTTGACAGTAAGGGTATCGTGCACAAACAATTTGTTCCACCAGGACAAACTGTCAATCAAGTTTTTTTTATAAAAGTGTCCTTGAAAGGCTCAGGAAAAAAGTGATTCGTGTGAGACCAGACATTGCAGACAAGTGGATGCTTCATCATGACAATGCCCCGTGTCACACGGCCATTTCCATCAATGAATTTTTTACCTCAAAAGGCATTACTGTTGTTCCTCAACCCCCCTATTCACCTGATTTGAGTCCTTGTGACTTTTTCCTTTTCCCGAAATTGAAATATGTCCTAAAAGAACATCATTTTGGAACTCTGGAGAACATTCAAAAGACTATGACCGACCAGTTAAAATCCATACCACTTGAAGACTTCCAGCGCTGCTACCAAGAGTGGGAACAACGACTCCGCTGGTGTTTAGCTGCCCAAGGGAACTACTTTGAAGGGGATAGCATTGTTGTTTGAAAAAAATAAAAACTTTAGTTGGTACAAAATCAGTCTCATTACTTTTCTCACACACCTCGTAGTTAAATAGTATCCAAAAATAGAACTTATTATATCTTTACAACCAGAACAATAAACAATGAATCATGATTTAAAGTGTTAGTAAACTATTGTTACTCGGTGTATTTTATTGTTCTGCGCGACCTTTGAATTACTGGCCGTCCTCGCTACCGTTGTGCTACCCCGTGCGGCCGTCGCCGTGATGCTATATTGACAACATAAACTTGTTTATTTTTTAACATTTCCCCATAATTATGAAACGCCGAAGTTTTGATAAAAGCGGGTGGTGTCATTTTGTTTGGCATCTTAAGCACTATACATACTGAAAATTTGATCAAAATCGTTAGAGCCGTTTTTGAGAAATTTGCATTTTTTTCGTTTTTTATTGGTTTATAGGGGTAAATTACCCTTAAAAATTAAAAATTCCAAAAAATGAAAAAAACGCCTGGAGATATTAGGGTTTAGTACCTACATACCAAATTTCATGAAAATCGGACCAATAGTGTTCCCTCTGGTCGTGTATACATACTGACACACTGACAGACAGACACCACGTTAAAAACACTTTTTTGGGTTCAGGGAGCACCAAAACAAAAAATTCCACTAAAAATATTTTTGGGTTCAGGGAGCACCAACACAGATAATTGCACTAAACAATTTTTGGGGGTTCTGGGAGCACCAAAACAGATAATTCAACTGAAAATTCAAATTCGAACATTTTTACGAAAACAATACTTTCTCCATATACTACGTATAGGGTGGAGAAAGTAAAAGTAATCTTCAATTATTTTCTACTGCAGTACTTTAAAGTTACCACTTTATTGATTATAAGGAGAAAGTAGGTCTTCAATTATTGATAACAATAATGACCATGGTCATGAAGGCAAAGAAATGCCATTAAAAATAAGTTTTTGCAGGAGTATTGAACACTCTGTATATTTTGGCTGAATATTGTTTCAATTTGAACGGACTTGTAAATACTGCTTTCTACAATCACCTCATAGTTAACTAATAATCTAAACTTAACATTATTTCCTTTGTATTTAATACTACAAGCGCTTAACTGCTACGGTACTGAGTCTATTAAATTAACGAGTGTTTCTTGCCTTTTTCATCTAATTTATTTTCCAAGTACAACAAGCATATATAGTGCGATACCAAAAATAAATTTAATCTTATATGTTGTGCACCACATTGGTTTGAGAAACTAATCAATAGTTTTAATATTTGGCACTTAAATGTCTGAGTTATGTGCAATGAAGATTTTTTTTTTTTAACTGAGCCAATTACTTTGAACACATACTGTGTTCAAAATTGCTTTAATAATCCAAATTAAGTATATTGGTTCTAAATTCATTATTAGAAATAGATTTTTATTAACATAACAAAAATACATCTATGATAGTTAAAATGATTCCATTCTTTAAAAAAGGAATATAAAATTATAAAAAGTAAAACAAATGCAAGAGGAAGTAAACCTGACCATTATATCTGCAGTTTCATCACGTTTTGTTCAAAAGTGTAATTAAGTGCACTCACTATCTATTGAACAATACTTACATACACATATATAAGGTTTTTTGGATATACTATTAATGTATGCTATAAAAGTTAAATTTATTGATTTTAATTGTGGATTCGTTGAATTAATAT